>JAULAV010005065.1:0-24993 GCA_030789695.1 Scilla litardierei | reverse complement strand
TATATGCAAACATAAACCAAAAATAAGCAAAATATATATGCAAACTTTTTGTAGTTTTTAAAGTAGCAAACACTTCCTCCTCCCAACTTAAAGTAAACATAGTCCTCGATGTTTGAAAGGTAGGAAGCAAATTTATTTATTACTATATATATACTAATACTAAAGAGATATGGAAAGAACACACCTATTCAGTTACCACCCGAAGGTGGGTCAGAAAGCTCTATGGTGTCCTCCTCCTGTGGCAAGGGCTCTTGATAGTGCTTTAAGCGTTGGCCGTTGACCTTGAACTCATTGACATCCTTTGGGTTGACTAAGGTCACTGCTCCATGTGGATAACTCATTTTTACAATATAAGGTCCATTCCACCTAGAGCGTAGCTTTCCTGAGAAGAGATGCAAGCGTGAATTTTATAAGAGCACTTTTTGGCCTGGAACAAATTCTCTTCTCAGTATGGTACGATCATGTGCAACTTTCAATCACTCCTTGGCCAATTTCGAATTGTCCTATGCTTCTCTCCTCAGCTCCTCAAATTCAACCAATTGCAACCTGCGAAAAGAAGAAGAACAATCAGCATCGAAATTTAATTTCTTAACAGCCCAAAAAGACTTATGCTCAATTTGTACGGGCAGATGACAATGTTTTTCGTAGACAATGTGGTAAGGAGACATCCCTAATATGGTTTTTAAGCGGTGCGGTATGCCCACAAAGCTTTAAGAAGACGGATGCTCCAATCCTTTCTAGTAGGATTCACTGTCTTTTAGAGAATATTCTTGATCTCCCTATTTACCAACTCCACCTGACCATTAGTTTGGGGGTGATAAAGTGTAGAGACTTTGTGCTTCACCCCAAACTTTGTCATCAAGCTCGCAAAAAGACGGTTGCAAAAGTGGGAGCCTCCATCACTAATCATTGCCTTTGGCACCCCAAAGCATGCAAAGATATTTTCCTTCATAAACTTGAGCACGATGTATGCATCATTTGACCTGCAAGGGATAGCTTCAACTCATTTAGACACATAATCAATTGCGAGTAAAATAAAAATATGTCCAAAAGAAGGGGAAAAGGGTCCCATAAAGTCAATACCCAACAATAAAAAATTTCTATTTCTAATATAGGGTTCAATGGCATCATATTCCTCCTAGCTATTCCACCCAACTGCTGGCAAAACAAGCATGATTTACAAAATGAAAAAGTATCATTAAACATGCTTGGCCAATAAAATCTGCATCATAAAATTTTAGCCATAGTTTTGTGAGCCGAAAAATGTCCCTCACATGCACTCTCGTGACAAAAATGTAAGACATTATCTATTTCTTGATTTGGTATACATCTCCACACAATTTGGTCATTGCAATATTTATAAAGATATGGATCATCAAAGAAAAATAATTTTGACTCGTGATTAAACCGTTTTATATACTGAATTGACCAAGTTGAGGGGGTCTTACCAGTCACCAAGTAATTGACAATATCTGCTTACCATGGAAGTGTGGAGACAGCAAATAGGTGCTCATCTGGAAAGGAGTCTTCAATAGGAATGGAAGCAGACTCTGTACCAATGGTCAGTCGTGAAAGATGGTCGGCCACATGATTTTCAACTTCTTTATTATCTTTAATCTGTACCTGGAACTCCTGCAAAAGTAAAATCCAACGTATACGTCTTGGCTTTGCATCTTTCTTGGACAAAAGATATTTAAGAGCGGAATGATCAGTAAAAATAATAATGGGAAATCACAAAATGTAGCTCCTGAATTTTTCCAATGCAAAGACTATGGCAAGTAGCTTTCTTTGTAGTAGTGTAGTTCCTCTGAGCTTCATTCAAGCTTTTGCTTGTGTAGTAAATGACAACCGAAGATTTGTCTTTTCGTTGTCCAAGAACTGCGCCAACTGCAAAATTGCTGGCGTCACACATGATTTCAAACGGCAGTGTCCAATCTGGTACCTGCAAAAGGGAAGAAGATATAAGTGATTGGTTTAAAGTATTAAAAGAATTTTTAGGCTCCTCTGTCCAAATAAATTCAGTGTCGTGGATAAGAAGTGTGCATAAAGGACGTGAAATCAAATAAATTCCTTTATGAATCACTTGTAGAATCCAGCATGAGCAAGGAAGGACCGAATGTCCTTAACGCATTTGAAAGTGGATAACTTTTCAATGACTTTCACCTTGGCTTTGTCTACCTATATTCTTTCCCCGGAGACTATGTGACCAATGACGATGCCTTGATGGTCATGAAGTGACATTTTTTCAAGTTAAGAAGCAGGTTCTTTTCAATGCACCTATTCAACACACAAGCCAAGTTAGTTAGACAATCAAAAAATGAGTTACCATATACCAAAAAATCGTCCATAAATACTTCCACAATATTTTCAACCATATCATCAAATATACTTAACATACACCGTTGGAAAGTTGCAGAAGCGTTGAACAAACCAAATGGCATTCTCCAAAAAGCAAAAGTTCCAAAGTGACAAGTGAATGTGGTCTTGTCCTGATCCTCTGGGGCTATTTCTATTTGGTAGTAACCGGAGTATCCATCTAGGAAGCAATAGAACTCACGTCCAGCCACTCTCTCCAAAATTTGGTCTAGGAAGGGAAGTGGGAAGTGGTCTTTTCGTGTCTTGGAGTTAAGCTTCCTAAAGTCTAAGCACATACGCCATTTAGTGGCAGCTCTCATGGGCACCAGTTCATTATTTTCATTTTTCACAACAGTTAAACCAGATTTCTTTGGTACAACTTGGGTTGGACTAACCCACATACTATCAGAAATGGGTTATATGATACCCGCATCAAGCAATTTGAGGACCTCACCCTTAACTACTTCTTTTAAGGTTGGGTTCAACCTTCGTTGTGGTTCACGGGTAGGTTTGATATCATCTTCTAAATATATTTGGTGTGTGCACACATCTAATACCCCGTATTCACGGATACAAGTATCATATACGTATTTTGGGCGTAATATATACGTATGAATTTTGGGAGGCCTTGTATTTTTATCTTTAATTTTTGTGACATTAAAATTATTTTTAAATAAATTTCATAGTATTCTTTGGAATTATTAAATGGAATATTTATGTGTCCATATTTTCCATGTTTTTATCGCATGTTTTCATAGCATTTTCGCCATCCAAAGTTTGTTTTTATATATCTTATCGTACTTTTTCACGATATATTCGATTTTCGTATAGAATTATGGATTTTCAGGAACTTTGGAGTGAATTGGAGCAAGTATAGCATATGGACACATCCGAGCTATTTGGAGCATCTACGGCGAGGATCGATAGGTGTTCGACGAGGTGGAGAAGAAGATTGGAGGAGGAGAGGAGAAGAGAAGTGAGAAAGAGATAAAGGAGCTCAAAGGAGATCATATGCTGTTTCCCCAGACCACTCGGTCGAGTGCATCAGCACTCGATTGAGCTGACATTCAGACCAAAAGAAGAGCTCCAGCAGCTGAGAACATTCCTCACTCGGACCGAGTAGAACTGCTATTCGGTCGGACCAACTCGACCAGCTACAATTCAATTTCCATTCCTAATCAAAGAAGGAGAGCGCATAATCAACTCGACCGAGCACTGCAGCCGCTCAGTCAAGCTGAATCCAAAAAAGAACGAAGATTTCGAAGGCATCTCCCACTTACTGTAGCTCGACCGAGTAGACTAGCGACTCGACCGAGTACTGCAACTACTCGGCCGAGCGGAATCAATTACAGAGCATCACTTTGAGCTTAACGAAGCATCTCTCAGTGACTCGACCGAGCACTGCGGTCACTCGACCGAGATGCTCATATTTGAATCTGAACTAAGAAAGGAGAAGGCGTATTATCACTCGACTGAGCGGCGTCACTACGCGACCGAGTAGGGCGCCGCAACCCAACTAATTGGGGGCCCAAGAAACACTCTTTCCAGATTTTTGTAGGGTCCATCCCCATTGTATTTAAGCACTCTTTTTACCCCAGTTTTAGAGGAGGCTATTCAGATTTTATTTTAGAAGTTCTTAGTTTTTCTTAGAGAGTTCTTGAGCAGTCGCTATTATTTTGAAGACAAAGTTGATATTTTACTATTGCAATTTGCTTGGAATCTCTTGATCTTAATTCTCTGCGATTATTTGTTCGTCTTCAGCGCTTTGGTAGCGATCTCTCATTTCTCTATGCTTATTCGATCTCTTTCATTGCTATCATGATTTCTATTGCTATTCTAAACGCTTTTGTTGATATCGTTATGAATTATGAGTAGTCGTTTCTAGGGCTAATGGATTAGCCCTAGGATCTTAGGATTTAGATGCAAAGTTAGGATTTTTACGTTGTTTTGGTATAAAAGGGATGTGTTTTGGTTGATCCAGCCAAGTTCGTAGGAGATCTCATATAGGGTTTGTGATCCACGATAGTGACACACACCTTGGACATGTATCCTATGAACTTAATTAGGCATGTTAGTGAATTCAATTAGAGTTTGTAATCCACGGTAGTGGCATGCACTTTGATGGTTTCCACCGGCGTCATATATTACTAATTGATGATCTACGGTAGTAGCATTAATGAGAGCCATCAAATCACAGATCGAAGCTCTAACCCACGGTGGTGGCGTAAGTAAAGACTGAGAATAATTATCGTTCGTAATGCACGTATCGCGTGTAAGGCCATCCACAGTGGTGGGGCTAAGCATGTGATACATTAGACGAGGGGCACAATGGTAGTTGGTCATGAGTTCTACATTTTAGAAGCGACAATCTCGCCCTAATAAAGCAATTTGACGTAGAAATTGTAACTTAGCATTGACATCCGACGATCCTAGTGGTGACTCTTATTGCCCTAGTTTTTATTCTATTGTTAATTGAGATAGTAACCATTCGTGACAATCTTTCTGAGTACGCCAAACTAGCATTGTTCTGAGACTTTGAATAGACCCAAGACTATATAAGCATCTGCCTCCTTGTGGGTTCGATATTTTTCTATATTACAAAGCATTGACATCGTGCACTTGCGGTAAGTTTTCGGAGTTAAATCCGGAGCACATCAAGCTTTTGGCACCGTTGTCGGGGAGGCAAACGGTTTTTACTTGGGTTTCTTTCTTTGTTGAAGAACTTGTTAGTTACTCTTACTATCTCTTATCTATCCATATTTTTATTCTTTTTCCCTTTGCTACTGACATCATCTCTGAGTTTTTTTATTGTGCATGAACACCCGCCTTGGGGGATCCGACGATTTATTATTTGACCTCGAGATTAAATGGACATCGAGACAACTCAGAGCAGAAAGGAGGAATCAAACTTTACAGGATCAAATGGCAGAGAATCCTCTTTCTCCTACACGTACTTGCAATGTTCTGGATTACATGAAGCCCAATCTATCTAGCATATCTTCTATCTTCAACTACGTGTAGTTGCATTGTACATCATGCTCCAACAAGAAAACATGAAAGAAAAGAGATAAAAATGGAAACGCTTCACAACATGAACTGTAAAACTGCAGCCCCCGGATCGAACTCTGGCTCCTCATGCTCAGAAACCTCTTCTTTTACATGTACATCGTCTGACGGTGCCACAAAGATGAAACCGTAGATAAGTCACAATAATTCTAGCAATAGAAATAAAGTAGTACAAAAGTATGGAACATGCTAAGGTAAACAGTTAGAGATGATCATGTAAGTGTAACAAGTAAGGTAAGAGCAGACATGCATGCAAGTATGATAAGTGACGTAAAAGGTGACTATGCAAGTATAATAAGTAACAAACAAGGGCAACCATGGTGATAGCAATAATGAAACATAATTGAGATGACCATATTAAGGGGAGTATAATTGTGCCTAGCCTAGAACGTGACTTATAATGCGAAGTACAGTAAGCAACCAAGAGTCCATCACATACCACGGGTGTGCGTACCCAGGTTAAACCAAAACTGTGACAATCGATACAATACTGTTCAAGAATCTGTGATCAATTCTGTGAATTTGTCACCGACGAACTTTGAAGGGGTTGCTAGAACCCGAACGGTGACAACAAAGCCTGAACTGGTTGCTCTCGTACACCACTATTATAAGTTACACCAAAACCCCAAGTGCATGTGATGTGTATCAAGTATATGTTTATTACGAGATGTTCCACAAGATATTCCACAAGATGTACCACAAGATATTCCATACGATAATTCTTTAACATTAAGTCATATATGTCATGGAGCAAATGATACGCCTATTTAAACTTGAGCAATCATGCAACAAATATATCCAAAGTCCATGCATAGTTTTCAAGTGAGAAGCATCAGAAAATGGTAAATGAGGGTGAACAAGACAAGGAGTTATCATTATGATGAAAAGGTTGAAATAACTCTTTTAAAGGTATTTAAAATCAATGTTTTCGAACTGCTGATAATTGGAGTTCTTAGCATTGATCCATACAAACGAAACTAGTCAATGTTGGTTAAGTAGATCACTATCCCCGCAAGCAGGGTGATCCAGAACTTGGGTCCAAACGAAACCAGCCAGCTTGGTAAATCGTTAATAAGAATGCCAATTATCAAGTTCCACTACATCGATTGTGTTAACAAATGGTAAAGTAGTTTCTTGATCATTTATAATGATAGTTAAACCAGGACCGCTGATTTACTTTCTTATTGAAAACCAGAAAGTTAGAGATTTAGTATAAAGGCAAGTCCAACAAAGATGATTCCATGCTTTGAGCATGTGGTATTTCCATTAGTATACAGTTTACCCCAGTAGATGGTTGCGTGCTACAACTATCAAAGTTGAAAGTTGGCAATGTCGTTTTCTCAAGTCAAAGTCGTTTTACAGCTGATTAGTTCTCTAGTTTTTTAGGTCTCTAATCATTGGTTCAAGTCAATAGCCGTTCTGAGACTATATATGATGTCCTAAGTTCATACGAGTATACTATCTAAATTTCTAAAGTTAGAATTAAAAAGACTTACTGGTTTGAGGATCGTGGTAGTAAGCCGAGTTTAGAGCTAGAGCTTCCAAGTGTGCTTGTGCATGAGAAACAGTACCTGCAAACACAAGAAATAGCCGGTTAAAGGTCACACTATTTTCTATCTATTTTCGTTTACGTGTTTGTATTTTTATAATAGTTTAAAACGGGTCAAAACATGCACTAATAATTTTTAGATAGGCTAGACATGAAAAATATAATTTTACATAGGAAGAAAATATTTTTCTGATGCTTCTAAATATTTTATATAATTTTTAAAAGCGTAAAATCAATTAAAAACTAATTGTTTTAAATTAGAAAATAGTTATCATAAATTTTTGAAGATTTATTTAAAGAAATGTACCCGTCAAAATACTTCACATAACCTGTCAAAACGTTCGTCTTTACAACTGTATTTTGTATCTGGAAAATACACGTATTTTTAAAAGATATGAATTTTAAAAGCAAAATAGGAGTAATTACGTATAACTTCCAAAAAATAATTTTTAACAAAATAGGTTTCTGATTGGGATGATTCAGTGTCTACGCGACGCGCTGGATTTTCTGGCAGGCACTGGGTATTTTTCTGATCCCTATATTGTTTACTATCAATTTTAAACCAATAAACCCATTTAGTATATATGTATATACGTATAAAATACATATACCAATACGTTTATATAATGATTCTTCTCTTCCTTCTTTCCTTACGTAAACAGCGAAGGAAGAGGGGGCTGTCGGGGGTTCTTCAGGCGGAGGGCGGCGCAGCAGGAGTGGCGGCGCGCGCTGATCTGGTGGCGGCACGGCGTGTGCAGGTTCTCAGGTGGAGGCGTGGCAGATCTGGCAGGGCAGAGGCGGATCTAGGCGGGGTTAGGGCGGCGACGGCACGCGCAGGTTCTCAGGCAGGGGGCGCGGGGTTCTCAGGCGGCGTGCGAGGCTGCGGGGTGCGTGCGGTTCTTTTGGTGGATCTAGGCGTGGATCTGGGCGGCCCGGTAGTCAGGCGACGAGGTAGGTGGCAGGGGAGGGGCTCCGTCTTCGGGGATCGTCACAGATCCTCGGAGGCTCTGGCGGGGCGCTGGGAGATGGATGAGCTGCAAATGAAAACTGAGGAGGGAGGGGGTACTGTTGGCGGTTGCTAGTCAGGGGCAGCACTGTGGGTTGCTGGAGTGGTGGAGGGGGAGTTGAGAAGGAGGGAGGGAGACCGGAAGGCGGCTCGTCACCGGAGGAGAGGGGAGAGATGAACGACCGGGGGGTGACGTTGATTGTGAGAGGGGGCTGCTTGGGTTAGAACAAAGAGGTTGATGATGGATAGAATTTATAGACTAGAGTATATATTAATAATAACTTTTGGTGTTTGGAGGGTTGTCTGCCAACAAAGGAGAGGGGGGATGCATGTAATTAACTTGGAGGTTGAGATCTGATATTATCGGATTGCACCAAATTTTGGAGGCGGTTAAAAGCGGGTGGGGTGGGGTTAATTAAGTAGAGTTAGGGTAAACGTAAACGTGTAATTAGTAGTTTGGGGAATAAGTTACCATTTTGCCCCTAGATCAAAACGTGCCGAAAAATTATGAAAACAATACTACGGGATCATATCGTGATGAGGATGATGAAAATAGTATCCATTTTAGATTTTGAGCTATGAAAAAAATACAAAAAAATTGTTTAATCAATTCGAACTCAATTGAAATCGTTTTGTTACGGATTATTGTGCACTGCAAAAATAGATCGTTACAAATGGATAAGATTGGTATGCGATATTATAATAATTGGCTCTAAGTACAAGTGTGACATGTTGGCCAATGCATCCTTTTAATACATTTATATTAATTGACACATCTTGTTCAAAATAATAGTATGTTATTTGATATTCTTTATCTCTATGATTTCTTGATATAAATATGTATGTGTGTATGTGGGTGGGTGGGTTTATAAATATGAGATGACAGCTCAGTAGATTTCACGAACTGTCAGCTTGGGAAAAACAAAACTTTTTTGGAATTCTTTTCTAGGTTGGTGTATACTAAAACCCCAAAACCCCATATATGGATGAATCCTAAGGATATGTGAACCTCGATCCCCATGTTGTAAAAAGTTCTATTGTTTCAAAACTGTTGAATTTAACGGTCAAATAGCGTTGGATTTACTTGATTTTTGTATGGTGACCAATATGTAGAACAAATCTAAAATTTTTTAAAAATAAAAAATAAAGTATATGTGCATCAATGCGGAAAATTTTCTCACACTAACAGCATACATACATACATACATACATAGACACATACATACATACATACATACACTAGTCATAACCCGTGCCCGCGGGCGCGGTTCATTTAAGATTTCACCCCGCGAAATCTTTGTTCCCCAAAAATTTATTAAAATTTAAAAGAACAACTGAAGTTTAGTATGCAATCCAAAATAGTAAACACATGGAAATAATAATAATCAACACGGCACGACACATGATCATTGGTAACGCAGTTCGGTGCGCACACCTACATCTGCGGGGCCCCGCCCAGAAATTCAAATTACTCCACTAAAATAATGATAATTACAATCACCAATACTATTTGATACTAGGGGAAACAAACTCCCCCTCAATACAAACTGCAAGGGTTGACCTCAATCAACCCCGTGGAGTAATTTGCGCAAGATCCCCTTGCAATACTGACCAAGATCAACTCCCTTGATCCCCTACCTCTGTAGTCGTCAGCCTCCTCCCGGAGCTTCAAAGATCACTTTCGCAAAAGCCGATCTCCGCCAAAAGCGATACATGCCACCAATCCAACTTTCAACTTATTCTTCGCTCTACAAAGTTGTTAAGTTGTTAGTCAACAATTCTTCCGGTAAAAACACTGAGGATTTACCAAACAATATCAAGTGCAGCAAGACGAGATAGATCAGATAAGTAGAGATCTTTAGCAGACAAACAGATCAGAAACCGAACACATTTCCTTTACCGTTCAACAAACGGCTTCAACAAATATAACAAAGAAAATCACCCGATCCGCACTGAAGGAAAAGATCTGAAACTGTTCAATGGACACGATAACTCCTTATCTCCAAAAGCTCCAAATCTCTAACAACGAGCCTTATCCTCAACAGTGGTTAAATCAAACAGCAACATAGAACGTCCATGGTGATAGATCTCAGATGTTAGAACAACAAGTTCAACATTTCTTATGACACAATGTTCAACATTTCATAAGAACACATTGTGTCATATTCACAAATGTTGAACAATAAGTGCAACATTTCATGTAACATATTGTTCAACAATCCATATGAACCATTGTGCCACAAAGGACAAATAATAGACTTAACAACAACAAATTAGATTAAAAATATTTAGTGGCACGGGCGCCTTCAGCGCGGAACAACAAATTCGACGCGTGCACCTTTGACACGGAACAACAAATTCGACGCTGGAGCCTTCGACGCGGAACAACAAATTAGCATAAACCCCCCATCCCCGCGGGCACAGTTCATTAACATTTTCTCCCGTGAAATCTTTGTTCCCAAAAAATTATTAAAATTTAAAAGAACAACAAATTAGTGTAAAAATATTTAGCGACACGGGCGCACAACAAAATTGGCGCAGGCGCATTCGACACGGAACAACAAATTCGGCGTGGGCGCCTTCGGCGCGAAACATCAAATTCACGTAGAACAACAAATTCGACGTGGGCTCCTTCAGTGCGGGACAACAAATCAACATAAAAAAATTTCGCGGTCGCCATCATCTCGGGCGGGTTATTTAAGATATCCCCTCAAAATTTTTGTTCTCCCCAAAAATTATTTCCCCTCCAAAATTTAAAAGAACAAAAATTTAGCTTCGGTGCGGAACCGTGCCCTCGGGCACGGTTCATTGAAGATATCCCATCAAAATATTTATTCTCCCCAAAAATTATTTTCCTCACCAAAATTTAAACGAACAAAAATTTAGCTTCAGCATGGGCGTCTTCAGTCCGGATCCGTGATCTCAAATTCTTTGTTGTCACCAAAAATTATTCCACCTCCAAAATTTAAACGAACAAAAATTTAGTTTCGACGTGTGCTAAACTTAAACGAACAAAAATGGACAGTGGATGGGAAATGAACAAATAATTATAAAATAATAAGATAAACCAATATTTGGCACCTATATAATTACTGTAAATAATTTGTGGAGTGCCATTAAAAGCACACTGTCCATTTCAAGACTCCCTTTATATCCATTTATACTTTCTTCGAATTTTTCTTGTACGGGTTAGGTGGATGTGAATTTGAACGTCCAGTCTACAAAATGGGGGCAGTGGGACCCAGCTAAGCAAAGTTTGTTGAGCCCCAACTGACTCAAATCCCCAACATTTTTCCCTGCCAGTGGATGCTGCGTTTTTCCATAATTACAAATGCCATTGGATAATGTGTGAGGTGCCATTGGATGTTAAGTTTTTCCATAAAATTTCAAAATTTTGAGTTTTTCAACCAAATTGATTCTCTCCAAAACTTTCTTAAACTCATCTCGACCTTTCATGCTTCAAGAACAAATCCTAGCCACTCTTTATCTTGTCCTAGTCAGCCCTAGAATTCAAAAACATTTGTGTTTTAATATATATATATATATGTGTGTGTGTGTGTATGTATGTATGTATGTATGTATGTATATGTGTGTATATGTGTGTGTGTGTATGTATATATATGTATATATGAGAATAATGGGTATAATGGGTATCACACTTAGAACATACATACATACATACAGTTAAGGCCAAAATTGACTGAGATAGTTGTCAAGCTGACGTAGACTCGAGATGCTGAGTCGGAGTCTCGTCAGCAGTTGGAGTGGGACCCTCAGTTGGAAGAACCAAGGTTGAGTGATGGTAGCTGGAGATGATGCGACGTTCGATCGACCTTCGAGTGGTAGTTGCGTCGATCTGGCATGGCCTGTTTAGTCCTATAAGGCGACTGATACGGTAGCCCTCTACGCACGAGTAAATGGAGTATAATGAGTTGATGAGAGGTGATATGGCGTGGATGTGGCTGGTGGTAGTCGTGTAAATTCGTGAAGAGGGTTAGGGCATTTTGGTCATTTGGCCATAGGGGTGGAAGTGTGTGTAGAGTGAAGGTGGGTGTATAAAGAAATGTCACACTTGTAAATTATGAAAGAGTGGGTTAGTGTGAGAGGGGCTAGTGTGAAAGGGGATGGGTTTAGTGGCACATCCGTAAATTTTTAGAAAGGCTAGGGGCAAACAGTCTTTTTGACTAAAACTGCTTTGTGTACACACTTAAGTTGTGTGTGCATAAAGTAATGGCAAACTTGTAAATACTTGAAACTGGGGGGGGGGGAATTTTGGAAGGGTATTAAGGTCATTTAGCCCATGCATGCTTATCCTAAAGAGAATTCTAGAGCTAGGATTTTTTATTACATTTCTACACCCTTCTTTAATTTTCTTCTCCTTTCTTTTCTTATCTTCATTCATCCTTATCCATCCCATGCCTTGGCCGCACCCCTCTTGCCCCCTTTTCTCCTCCATCAACACCCCAAAATCCTAATCTTGCTTCCAAAAATTTCCAAGAAAAACCCTAGCTTTCAAGAGAAAGAAAGGTAGAGAGAAGAGAAAGAGAAGAGAAGGAGAAAAGGAGTTCCTTGAGGTAGGATTCTAACATAGGGTTATGGATTTTTATTTAGAGCTATGAGTATGTTATGATGATATATATGATGTTTATAATCTTGGTTTCATGTTTGATATGTGTAAAAGACCCAAAAGATCAAATTTTTCCTTGTATTTTATAGCCAATTTCCATCTCCTGAAAAAACAGAATTCTGTATGTGTGTTTACACATCAATTTTGAGCTCTGTAGTTGGAATCACTTGCTGAAAAAAATATTTAGCTGTAGATCTTGAAGTCCTACGCTAAATTCATATAAAATTTGTCATATGTTGAGTTCAATAACTAGGAGTAAAAATTCATTGTTTGCAAGATGTCTGAAATTCTGTCAAGCTGTACACAATTTAGCAAAATGAGCACTATTACCTGAATAATCCATGGATTTTGTTGATCTTGTTCTTGTTCAGTCAAGCTGTACACAATTTCAATACAGGCTCAGAATTCTGTCTGAAAAACTGTCTGGGTATGCTGCACCAATTAATTCACTATAAATCATATACTTAATATTTTTGTCTGAAATTTTATCTGTGAATCCAGGACTAGTATATCTCCAACTTTTATTCATTGAGTTTTGTCATATTCACATGAGAAATTGATGAAATATGCTGACTTCGTAGCTGATTCTGCAATTTCAGTATGTTAGAATGTTTCGGATGAAGTTGGATTTTTGTTGTAATGTTAATTTTCCATCCCGGTATGCATGAATGATGTTGATACCTATAAGAAAGTTTGATTATACTATTTGCTACTAAATTTGATGGTGTGGCATGTACCATTTACATGGCGACCGCCATATGTTCGTTAAAATGCCCAAATGAATGTGAAATCAAAGAACATGAAAAATGGTCATTAAAATGTTGTGTTATGTATCACATTTGTAAACTTGGAAATGGCCTTTGAATATGGTGACACGAGGACATGTTAACTGGGATGACCCGATCTGCTCTAAAGCAGGTGAGCATCCTGGTATGGGGATGTGGGAAGTTTGGGTATAACTTAACTATAAGGGGCTGGACTGAGAAGTTGGGGAAAGTGATATGTGATATGTGATATTATTTTACCCACTCGCCTTTACCGGGAGTGGAGGGGACATACGGAGGTTGTGTTATTATGTGGAGCGCCTCACTCCTGCCAGAGACAGGGGAGCTGAGAGGTCCGGCGTATAGTGCCCGTGTCCACTGCGTCGTGTGCTGCATTCACCCCAAATTTGGGGTGAGGTCCAGGTCCTTATCTTGAGATGATACACAGGCTTCCAAAAATCACTAACATTAACTAACTAATGAACCATATATGTGTTGTTCTTGTGGCACACTTGTGTGTTGTACTTTTTACCTTGGTTGATTGTACTCCTATTGCCTTTACACTCATAACCCTAAATGGTTTTTCCTACCCTAGTTAGTTCATACTGGGCACGTTTGACGTGCTCATTTTATTTTTCAGGTCTTGAGCAGGTGACTCCAGAGCAGAATCTCAGATTTCTCAGACGTTTGACGTGCTCTTTCTGCTTCATCTTCTTCCTTGTTTCATGATTTTTCTTCCAGTGTCGCCTTCCAGGAGATCGATTGTTCAATTTCAAGGTATCCTCCTTCTTCGACTCTGATTCTATTTAGGTTCGTCAGGTATGTTTGCTCCGGTCGTATTCAAGGAGCCGACCTACAAGGAGCTTATGGCATGCCTCCGACCCCCTCGATGCGTGGAAGTTCCTAGGAAGGGAAAAGAAATTTGGATTGAGCCAAGCCTTCCCATTCGTCGAAGGGATCAGAGGTAGAAGGTTCCTGGAGTCATCTTTGATATGGCCCCTAGGTTTTCCCATGATCTGACTGTCGAGGTGTGGCGAGGTTGCTTCTGTGATCCTTATAGGGTTGGAGTGCCCAATTCGGATGAGAGAGTGTGTTTTCAATGAAAGAGTGAGGTTGGGGTGTATCTTAAAGCTTTTAGCTTAAGACACCGATTCCCCCTTCACCCCTTCATCGTGGAAGTTCTGTGCTCTTCGGAGCTTTCCATCTGTAGACTCGCTCCTCAGGCTTTCCCTCACTTGGTTGGCTTCATCGAGTTGTGCGAGCTTTGTGGACTCTGTCCGACCCTTGGGCTATTCAGGTATTTCTTTAGGGTAATTACTGACCCTCACCGAGTGTGTTATCATATCGTCGCTCGCCTGGGCACGAGGCTCATATACGACCTTCCAATTTCTGACCCGGGGTGGAAGGATACCTTCGTGTTTGTCGTCCTTCCTGATCTGGGACCATTGCTCAATGGTTGAAGTTCTTCGAATCCTGAGCTTGCGGTGGAGTCTCGGTTGTCATTGGAGGAGGTCAGAGCCAGGGAGTCGCCGGGCGAGGTCGAGGCAATGAAGTCCCTTTTGAGTCGATCGAGGCCTTTAGTATTTGTTGGATGATCACATGCTAAAGATCCTTCTATGGAGCCCGGGTAATGCATCTTGATTCTATGTCTTTATCTCTGCCACTCACGATAATTATATTCGTTGTCTGCAGATATGACTAACAGAAATCGACGAAGTGACGAGTCCAATATGTACCGAGTTTGGAGGGAGCAGCGGAAGAAGAAGAGAATGGTCAAAAGGTCCGGTGTCCGTACCGAACGGTCGAGTGCACACATTGAGGGATCCGGCTCCCGGTCTCCTCTCCACATCCACCAAAGCTCTTCTTCCGAGGGGAAGAGATTAGGCAGACCTCCAGGCCTTCTTTCCAAGCCTCTTCGAGGGAGACCTCCAGCCAAGCTCCAGTGCAGCCCGTTGTGCCCCTGCCTTCCGTCATGGTTGTAGATCCGAAGGTGGTGGTCGACATCGATGCAGCCGACGTTGTTGAGCCGACTAAAGCGGTCGGCCAGAAGAGAGAGATGCCCTCCCACAGGGAGGAGTCTGGAAAGAGGAGGCAAGTGGAGGAGGAGGATCCCTTGGGAAAAGGTATGTGGGTCGCTCCTCTCGAGCCTCAGGAGGTGGTGGAGATCCCTACGGTGTCTCAGGCCCCCATGACGCCCCTTCTAGATCAGTGGCCTTAGGGCAACATCGTGTCGCCCGTTCCTTTGGTCAGCTCGATCCCTGCGGAGTTCGATCGAGTGTTACTGCTCAATCGACTTTTGTATCGATCCTCGGGGCCGGTACAAGGTGAAATTCATCTACCTCCCATCACCATTGAAAAGGAGGAGTCGGCCTTGAGGGATTTCGGGACGACCGCCAGGTTGGTGGAGAACTTGATTCTCCTTATGGATCTGGAGTTCCTGCAGAGGTTGGACCTCAAAAGGATGGCCAACTTTTTCGTGGGGAGCGGATACTAGGTATGTCACCCAACTCCTTGTTTATCGTCGTCCAAGTCAGTCGTTGTTTTGACTAACCCTCGTTTCTTTGCAAATGTCCGTTTTCGGAGCCGTGCTACACCGTCAAGCTGCCAACTTAATCGAAGGATGTCGGCGGATGACAAACGCAGAGCGCAAAGCACTCGGCTTCGAGGCTTGGGCGAAGGAGGCCTTGGGGAAGGCCCTCGTAGATAAGGCTACGGTCGAGTGGGCGGCTTCGGAGGCTAAGGACAGCCTGTCGTCGCTATCGGACCTTTATAAATCTGCCGAGCTTCAGTGGCGGTTGGAGAAGTCCTAGCTCGAGGAGGAGCCCGATGCCTCTTGGAAGGATACGGTCGAGCATCGGGCCAAAGCTTGCGATTCTGAGAGGTGGGTGAAAGCTTGCAAGGCGGAGATTGCCGAGCTTCAGGATAAGGTCACAGGGCTCGAGGAGGCTGCTGTGAGGGAGAATACGGAGCTTACGACAAAGCTCACTGTTAAGGCCAAAATTGACTGAGACGTTGTCAAGCTGACGCAGACTCGAGATGCTGAGTCGGAGCCTCGTCAGCAGTTGGAGTGGGACCCTCGGTTAGAAGAACCACGGTCGAGTGATGGTAGTTGGAGATGATGCGACGTTCGATCGACCTTCGAGCGGTAGTTGCGTAGATTGTTCGAGGCTGGGAAGCTCGATGTTGACCTTCAACGTTGGATGATCGTCGATTTGCACCACAGGGACTCGTTAGGGGGGTCGGATCTGGATTCTGACCCAAATCTCCTCCATTGCTTAAGTTAGTATGGAACTTAATGGAGAGAGAGAGAGCTTGGTGCAGCTGAGATCGACCCACAAAGGTTCGTCTCAAGACTGGCAGTGCAAGCTCGAATGTATAAGAAGTGTAAGCTGAGAAAGTAGAGTTCTATGTCTTAGACCTCGTACCTTGGAAAAATGGGCCCCTTTTACCTTCGTTCTTCGGTCTTTTTATAGGTAATTCCCCCTTGATGATGTGTAACCGTCCCTCATTGATTTGGGTACGATCTTCTCCGGGATTTGAGTTAACGGCTGCCCATTTACTCGGCCCCATTAACTTTTCTCGGAATGTTAGCGCCATCCTAACAGTCGAATGACACATTCGTCTGACCCATCGGTACCCCGCTATGAACGTGGGGGGTATTGGGTTGCGGATGCTAAATGGGTCGGGTATGCAGATACTCCAGTTGGATTCGTACCCGTGCACTAACACTCATAAAGGCGATTTCGGTTTTTACCAGCGTTTTTGCATCAGGAAGCGCTCCCCCTCCCTCTTAGGCCGACATGCCTGTTGTTTTGGCTTTTTGTAATTTTCTTTTATTAAAATAAATGAAAAAACCTTTTGTGACATTTCTTCTTTACTTGAATACATGCGTGTGTATGGCCCCTCAACGACCTAACTTTAAATTTCATAGAAATCTTTAGGCAAGTTTTGTTGTGGTTAAGTTAGGAGTATCCAATCGATAAATTTAACCTTTTAAACCATAAATCATGTTTCCTTGGGTAGAGAGGGGCAAACCCCTTTCGACATATGCACCGGGGGTCATTCTTTGGCAAGGGCGATGCCCCTTCGACTTACGGCCGACGATTATCGGAGGTCGCTCAGTGGCGAGGGGGGATCCCTCCGCTTACGGCTGACGACAAGGGTCATTCGGTGGCGAGGGGCGAGGCCCCTTCGACTTATGGTCGACGAGTATCGGGGGTTGCTCAGTGGCGAGGGTGGATCCCTCGGCTTACGGCTGAGGACAAGGGTCGTTCAGTGGCGAGGGGCGAGGCCCCTTCAACTTATGGCTGACGAGGGTCGTTCGGTACTGATGGGCGAGGCCCCTTTGACTTACGGCCTACGAGGGTCGTTCGGTGGCGAGGGGGGTCCCTCAGCTTACGGCCGATGAGAGTCGTTCGGTGGCCAGGGGTGTGGCCCCTTCGACTTACGGCTGACGGGAACGCTTAAGAAAGGCGTTTAAACCGATGTCAAAGAATGATCTACTTTGTATTCATCATGAACATGCATAGGATAAAAGATAAAGATGGATTTCGATCATTTTACCCCGTTTGTACAATCATTGATAATACTTCCGCAGATGCTTAGAGTTCCAGGGATGAGGAAGTTCTCTATCATCCAAAGTAGCGAGTCGGTAGATGGCATGACCGAGTACATCGATCACTGTGTAGGGTCATTCTCACTTCGTAGCGAGCTTCCCCTGCTTTAGAATCTTGGGAGTGAAAGTGGCCTTACACAGCACCAAGTCGCCTACACGGAAGCTGGGTTCGTGGACTTTCGAGTTGAAATAGCGGGCCATGCGTCCTTTATGTTCGATGAGGGTCTCTAAAGCCTGTTCGCGGACCTATTCTACCAGTTGTAGGTTGAGCTCGAGGCCTTCTGAGTTTCTTTCTTCAGCATAGTATTGGAGACGAAGCTGCCGCTTATTGACCTCGACCGGGACAACGGCTTCGCATCTGTAGGCCAACATGAATGACTTTTCTCCCGTCGAGGTTTTGTGGGTCGTTCTGTATGACCATAGTATGCCGGGGATTTCGTCTGGCCAAGTTCCTTCAAGCCCAGTTATTTTCTTCCGTTCGGGCCCGAGAATGCTATTGTTGGCTGCTTCTGCCAATCCATTCGACTTGGGATGGGCAACAGAGGCGAAGTGAAACTTGATCTTCAGCTTTGAGCAGAAGTCTCTGAAGTCGGTGCTGTTGAACTATGTCCCACTGTCTGTCACTATGGATTGTGGGATGCCAAAATGACAGACAATGGACTTCCAGACGAAGCTTTGAGCTTCCTTCCAGGTGATCCGGGACAGATGTTCTGCCTCGATCCATTTTGTGAAGTAGTCGATCGCCACTATTAGGTATTCCATTGTCCACTCGCTGGCTTGAATGGGCCAAGGAGATCTAGTCTCCACTTGGCGAAAGGAAATGTACTGATGATGTAGATTAGACCAGTTGGTGGGGCCGAGCTGATCTTTGAGAAGTTTTGGCAGGTCGAGCACCGTCAAACATATTCGACAGAATCTTTGAACATCGTTGGCCAAAATTATCCTTTTCTCATGGCCTTTAAGGCTATGGATTTTCCTCCGCAGTAGTTTCTGCAATCGCCCTCGTGGATGTCTTGGATCACGTAGTGCACATCCTGCGGGGCTAAGAATGTAAGGTAGGGAAAGATGTTATACCTGGTCCATCATCTTTTGTACAATAAACCATCTAGCAGGACGAATTGGTAGGCCTTTCGTTCTAGCTTTCGTGACTCCACTGGGTCGGTCAGCTTCTCTGCTGTGTTTAGGTAACGGATTATTGGGTCCATCCAAGTGATCCCTTGGTTGAGGCTTAGCAGTTCTTACACCAGCTCGATGGGATGGAGTAGAAGTTGTACATACACGGTCCGACCGAGTCCCGTGGGGGAGGAGGATGCAAGATTTGACAAGGCGTCGGCTCGATGATTCTTCGACCTTGGGACATGATGAATGTCTACGCGTGTGACCTTGGCAAGCTCTGCTTTATCGACTTGCATGTAACTCTGCATCGAGTCTTCGTGGGCTTCGAAGGCCTCATTCAGTTGGTGGATGACGAGACTGAAGTCGCTGAATAGTTGGCCCACTCTCGCCCCTTAGGGCTCGAGCCAGTCGGAGTCCATTGATGGCCGCTTCATATTCCGTCCCATTGTTAGTTGGTTGGAAATCGAAGCGAAAGGCATATTCGAATATATTGCCCACTGATGTTTGGGCGATTATTCCGGCCCCGCTTCCAGCTTGTGTGGCCGAACCATCGACTTGTACGATCCAGGTTTCCTCGTCTTCAACTGCGTCTTTCGCTCTATTTGGCAGATTGATACTTGTTGAGGATGATGGGGTAGCCTCAGGTAGTATTCTAGTTTCATATACCTCTTCCCAAGGGACATCGTTGTAAGCGAGATTAACGATAAAGTTGGCAAGAGCCTGCCCTTTAATGGCGGTCCTTGATTTAAACTGGATGTCGAATTCGCTTAGCTTGACCCCCCATTTCGTCATTCTCCCTGAACGCTTGAATCTATTCAGGGTCTGCTCTAAGGGAGTGTCGGTGAGGACCAGGATGGTGTGTGCTTGGAAGTACGGTCGCAACCTCCTTGTGGATTTGACCAGTACAAAAGCCATCTTTTCGATCCTCGAGTAGTTGACCTCTGCACCTCGAAGAACCTGACTGATGTAGTAGTGGGCTGTTGTACCCCTGCTTCTTCTTTGATGAGCGCCAAACTTACGGTCTCCTCAGTGGAGGCCAGGTAAAGGATGAGTTGGTCATCTTTATCTGGCTTGGTCAGGAGTGGTGGGTTGCGAACGCACTCCTTTAACTCAGAGATAGCTTTTTTGCAGTCTGCATCCCATTCGATGACTCTCCTGTCGCTTGACGCGGAGGCTATCACCTTTCTCAACACCTTGAAGAAAGGCAATGACCTCTCAGCCGAATTAGACAAGAACCGTCCCAGGGCTGCTATCCTTCCGTTCAGCCTCTGGAGCTTTCTGAGAGTCGAGGGCTCCTTCATCGTGATGATGGCAGCAATCTTGTCGGGGTTGGCCTCGATCTCTCGATTCCTCAGCATGAAACCGAGGAACTTCCCCAACCAAACCCCGAAGGTACATTTGGTAGGGTTTAGCCGAAGGTTGTATCACCGGATATGTGCAAATATCTCCCGGAGGTCTGTTACGTGATCCGTTGGCTTCTTCGACTTGACCAACATGTCGTCGACGTAGACTTCTAGGTTTCGTCCTATTTGAACCTTGAAGACGTTGTTCATCAAGCATTGGTATGTGTCCCGGCCCTGTATTTTTCAAACTAAATGGCATTTTGGTGTAACAAAAAATACCTCGATTAGTGATGAAAAAAGTTTTCTTCTCATCCTCTGGTGCCATCTGAATCTAGTTATATCCTGAGAATGCATCCATGAAGCTAGGATGGTCGATTCGTGGAAGGTGGTAGCTATCCTTCAGGCATGCTTTGTTGAGGTCAGTGAAGTCGACGCATATTCGACATTTTCCATTCGCCTTCTTGACCATCACGAAATTTGAGAGCCATTCATGGTACTTGACTTTCCGAATGAAGCCATCTTCTAGAAATCGATCCACTTCTTCGATTACAGCTTTCATTTTTTCGCCTCCCAAGTTTCTCTTCTTTTGCTTCATAGATCTGGAGGTCAGGTCGACCTCCAGCTTGTGGGACGCTACCTCGGGGTCGACACCGGGCTTATCCTTCGGGGTCCAGGTGAAGATGTCGGCATGCTCTCTTAGGAGGGAGATTAACTGTTCCTTTAGGTCAAAAGGGAGCATCGACCCAATAGAGACAGTTTTCCTGCTTCTTCAGAGATTCGGATGTTCTCCGTTTTTTCGACTGCGGCAGGCCATCGATCTTCGATCCGTGGGTCGACTGGATCTGCCTGCTCGATCCTCCTCATGGCGGTGGACAGTGTATATCACGACCATGTCTGTTTCTGATTCCATTTTGCTTTTCTGACCCCTTCGGGGGTCTGGAATTCGATCATCTGATGGAAGGTTGAGACCACCACTTCTATAACGTTCAGTAGTGGTCTTCCGATGATCATGTTATACGTCGAGTTGATCTTCACCACCATGAAATTGGTTAGGCAAGTGATTTGTCGGTGATACGTGCCGAGGGTCACCTGTAAGGTGATGATGCCTGCTATCGATGCAGAATGCATGGTGAATCCCACCAGGGGTCCCGTACAAGGCATCAACTCCACGGATGAAATTTTCATCCTCTCCAACGTAGTGAAGAAGAGTATGTCGCACGAGCTTCCGGTGTCGACAATCAACCTTTTTACGGCGATCTCCTTGATGGTGGCCGTGATGACGACGACATCATCGTGCGGTAGTTCCACACCTTCTAAATCTTCATTCGAGAAGGAGATATGTGGCATAGAATCTCTGGGGCGCTTTCGCCCCACAGATACTGTCATCAACCTTCCGGCGTAGGATCTTTAGAGAGAGGTCGATAACTCTGGATGCGGGGGACCTCCCATTATCATGCTGATGAGTCTGACGCTAGGAGGTCTTGTGGAAACCTCGGAGGATGTGGATGGGTGAGTTGACATGGTCGGGTGGTTCGTCGATCGGGATGTCGACTCGTGGTTTTCCACAGACGGTGCCAAACTGTTAAGGCCAAAATTGACCGAGACAGTGGTCAAGCTGACGTAGACTCGGGATGCTGAGTCGGAGCCTCATCAGCAGTTGGAGTGGGACCTTCGGTTGGAAGAATCAGGGTCGAGTGATGGTAGTTGGATATGATGCGACGTTCGATTGACCTTCGAGCGGTAGATGCATCGATCGTTCGAGGCTGGAAAGCTCGATGTCGACCTTTGACGTTGGATGATGACTGTCGATCTGCACCACATGGACTTGTTAGGGGGGGTCGGATCTGGGTTTCGACTCAAATCCCCTCCGATGTATAAGAAGTGTAAGCTAAGAAAGTAGAGTTATATGTCTTAGACCTCGTACCTTGGAAAAATGGAACCCTCTTACCTTTGTTCTTCGGTCTATTTATAGGTAATTTTCCCTTGATGATGCATAACCATCCCTCATTGATTTGGGCATGATCTTCTCCGAGATTCGAGTTAACGGCTGCCCATTTCCTCGGCCCCATCAACTTTCCCCTGAATGTTAGCGCCAGCCTAACGGTCGAATGACCCATTCATCTGACCCAGGGGTACCCTGCTATGAGCGTGGGAGGTATCAGGTTGCGGATGCTAAATGGGTCGGGTATGCGGATACTCCAGTTGGATTCATACCCGTGCACTAACACACACACACACATACATGTGTGTGTGTGTGTATATATATATATATATATACACATGTATGTGTGTGTGTGTGTGTGTGTGTGTGTGTGTGTGTGTGTGTGTGTGTGTGTTTGTTTGTATATATGTATATGAGATGGGTATCATATGACATTTGAGGCTTAGTCTCATATATGCCAACAAAACTCACACCTCTGCTATTTTTGGAGGATCGGAACCATTTATTTTGATCGCTATATTCTAAAACCTTAAAGCATCGAATATAGGATAAACGTAAGAGGGTTTGCATGTTAATCCACCTGTCATAAATTTAACAATTTCATATAAATAGAATTTTTTCGACAAATGGATGAACAAGCAAAACCCCTTGGGTTTGCCCAAAATTCAGTGATTAAGGATGTACAATATGAAGATCAAAATGAATGGTTCTGATCCTCTAAAAAATAGCAGAAATGTGAGTTTTAGAGGCTGTATATGCGGCTAAGTCTCATATGGCATATGATACACATCCTTCTATGTATGTATGTATGTATAATTTGGAGTTTAGTTAGCCAGGGAGGAAATTCCCTCCTTGACTAGCTCATGTGACCACACTTCCACCCCATTTCAACGATCAGATCTGTTCAGTTTGTTCTTCATGTTGTAAAATACCAAACTACAGATTTTAAGGGGAACCCTAGGGGGTTTGATCGTTCATCTAATTGTTGTAAAAAGTTTCGTTACGGTAAAACCATTAAAGATGCGCCTGTGGATAAATGAGCAAAACTAATTGGATTCACTTGAAAATTGAGGGTTTAGTGTTTTAGAACATGAAGATCAAAATGAATTGTTTAGATCGGAGAAAAAATAAGGGGGGTGTGGGTTTGACATTAGCCAATGGTTTTAATGCTAGCCAAGGAGGAAATTTTCTCATTGGCTAGCTAATACCCATTTTTCAATGTGTGTGTTGTTGGATCTTCTGGCACACCAAATACACTAGAGGAGGGGGTGAATAGTATATCACGAAGAAATTACAAAATTAAAAGTAATTAAAAATTTACAATAAGAGTGCGGAAGTAAATGAACACAATCCAGAAAATAGCAAGCGCAAACACAGATATTTATCATGGTTTGGATTCTTGTGATCCTATATCTAGTCATCTACCCCGTAGATATTTTTAATCCACTAAAAACACTTGCTCCCTGTAAGCAATCAACATACAAAGATGCATACACTCCCTGTGTTGTAAACTTGTACAATCTCGTCAACGAGAGATTCACCAAATAAAAAGAAAGAGTAAAAAACAATATCACATATAGTTTTGATAATGTTGTAATTATAGCGCAAGGAAGGTGATGAAATCTCCAAGGTTCTGGATAAGAATTTGTGGTAGAACACTCTTGGAGATTGGACTTTCTAATGAGGAAGAATTTCTGCAGAGTTTCCTCAAGAAAATCTGAAAAATCACTCTTTTAGAGTGTGAATGACAAAATTTAAGAACAGAGAGAAATGATGAATTTTCGTGTTTTTTAGACAGCGGTCTTGGGGTCGATTTATAGGCCAAAAAGTTAGTTTTCGAACGTCTAACTGTCTAAATTTTCAAAAAATTCTGAGCTGTTTTTCTTAAAATTAGTCAACTAGTATATATCATTGGTCGACCAATATTTTTGCCAAATCTGGGGTTTGACTATTGAGACACCCTTTCAGAAAAGGACAAAAGGAACTGTCATAAACTGACAAAAACTGACATAAACAGGCAAATAGAAGGATAAAATGAAAATCAATCCACTAGTGTCGCTTCTTCGTCCGAGTCTTCAGAAAGATCTTTTCTATCTTGGGCGCGATTTTTAGTATAAAACCAATCCTTCGCAAAAACTGCCACTTCAACGATTTTTCCTTTAGCCTTGATTTCTTGTCACTCAGATCACGACCACTTGCACTAAGATTAGATCCGAAGCAACCATAGATATAGAGGTTGCTAACAAATCATGATTAATATTGGCGAGAATTGGATACCTAGTTTCATACCCTTTCCATCAAGCTAAAATATCAAAATTTTCTTCATCCAACTCATCATAAGTAAATGGAAAATGATTTGCTAAATACTTAGATAATTCACTAGAAACACTATCTGTCTCTATTGTTTTTTGTTTCTTCTTTCCTAAAATTTGTCGGATCATGCTTGATTGTGAACTAACAGGAACAAAAGCAGTATTTGAAGTCGTACCAAATTTTGACTCATATGTTCCAAAAGGGTCCTTAAGCACTTTTAAAAGCAAGGATATGTTCATCTACTTCAAATCTTATTTTTTCATAATATGTTTCCAATAAATCAATTACACCTTCCTC
>JAULAV010005060.1:0-29506 GCA_030789695.1 Scilla litardierei | reverse complement strand
CCGTCGCTAGGAGAGAAACCGGGAGAAAGCCAACGGATTTCTCCAACGGTTGATTCGTGCTGTTCTGGAAGATCATCCGCTACGTTATTGTCAGGATCTCTTTCAGACTATTAGCGATGGATTCATGTATGCTTCCACTAATCAGAGAAGGTAACATTTTAAGATTCAGCATGCCTATATCTAGATCTGTATTATTAGGTTTGAATAAACACATCTAGATCTTTAGTTCTCACAAGTGGTATCAGAGCCGCGTGGGACCCGAGGTTGGAAGAAACTGGGTTGAGTGATGGATGTAGAAGGTGGTGCAGTGCTCGATCGAACCTCGGGCATCTGATGCGTCAATCGTTCGAGGCTGGGAAGCTCCGTAACGACCTTCGACGTTGGTTGACGACTTGTCAATCTACACCACAGAGACACGTTAAGTGGGTCGGATCTGGGTTCTGATCCAAATCTCCTCCGATGCTTAAGTTAGTATGGAAACTTAAGTAAGAGAAAGATTGGAGCAGCTGATATCGACCCACGAAGGTTCATCTCAGATCTGTCGTCGCAAGCTCGATGATATAAGAAATATCAGCTGAGAAAGTAAAGTTCTATGTCTTAGATCTCGTACCTTGAAGATGGGACACTTCCACCTATTTATAGGCATTCTGGGTCCTTTTGATGACGTTGGGGAGATAACGACCACCCATAATGAGGCTACGATCTTCCTTCTTTAATAGGAGTAAATGTTGTACATGTTTCTGCGAATTACGAGCCCGTCTTTGATCCCACGTTCGAGTGCAGGGAGTGTAACGGTCGACTGGCCAGTGAGCTTTGACTGAGTCGATGTCGGGCTTCTCTTGTGGGCCATGTGGGCCATAGCCATCAATCGGTCGAGTCATCTCGAGTGCCAGCCCAATGACTCAACAATGGTCCCCGTCGCATGACCTCAAAGGGTCAGCCTGTTGAAGTCAAGTGACGTTACATCCCATTAATGGGATACGGTAGTCGAGAGAATAGCACTCAAGTTCCAGGCACCAAAATGCCCGCCTCGTCGATTCGGATGATTTGTCGGTTCGAAATCCAAGATACTCAGAGCCTTTGGATTTTCGACGTGTGTTTCATCCTGTGGTTGTCGTCCTACTGATATAGGACGGCTCCAGTGGTAGAACGCGAATGTATCTTCTTCATTCTCTTTCGTTTTGATTTTCCTTCCTTCGAAATAAATGGCTTCTTCTTCCGTCCCTGCTTCTGTGAGGAGCTTGGTCACCGTCATGCAGAATAACAAGGAAGGGGTTATTGAGTCGGGGTTGCTTGCGAATCTGAGGTCTAAAGTCGGAGCCAACCAGATCACTGAGCTTCAGAGGAATTACGTTTGCCTCGACTATCAAATCCGGGTGCCTGGGAGAGATGTGAGGGTCCATCGTCCCGGCGAACGGGAAGTGGGGTATACATCAAGGCCTTCCAACGGGGCCTTCAATTTCACATGCGCCCCTTCATGCGGTACTTCTTGTGTAACCTAAACATCTCCCTCTGCCATTTGATGCCAAACGCCATTGGCATGCTGATGGGCTTCATAGCTCTATGCTTGATGAAGGGGATTGAACCGTCTCTGAGTGTGTTCAATTATTTTTTCTCGATCCCTCTCCTTAAGACCCCTGGCTGGTATACGATAATGGCCCGTCGAGGCAAGAAGCTACTTGAAGACCTTCCTACCACCAATTCCAAATGGAAAGACGAGTTTGTGTTTGTGGTCTTCCAAAGAGAGGCAAGCTTTTGCACCGGTTGGGGTGCCCCTGACTTGGGACCCGTCGAGGATAAGCCGCTGATTAGCGAGGAGAAGAAAGCCGCCGACACATTGATGAGTCTGCAAGAGAATATAAGGTCGGTCAAGTGGCTATGGTCTGACGATGTGTTGCGTCGTACCGTGTAGACGAAAGGTTGGTTCGATCGTGCCTGCCAATTGTTCGACCTTTGTTATTCGACTTAACTTGTTTGTTGCTTCTGCAGGCATGACCGGTGTGGATTATCAGGTGGATCCTACACTGAGGGAAGCAGTCTAGGCTTCCATCAAAGAGGCAGAGGTGAGCATGTTTTCTCCTCAGGTGCCGACTGTGGTGGAAGGGATGGCCCAACCGTCGGAGGATCGACCCATTTTTATTGAGAGGGTTGCTCAGGTGGCTCGCCTTCAGAAGAAGAAGAAGGAAAAGCCCACCTCCAAATTTGAAGTGGTTACGCTCCAGGAGAATAATAGAAGGCGGCGACTTCTTCTCAGCAACTCTGAGCCATCTGGGTCGAATGAAGACGTGGAGCATGTCTCCCAGCCGGGGAGGGGTACACCCAAAGAGGGAGATTCGGGGAAGACCCAGGTCCCATCAGAGCTTCTCCTGCACGAGGACTCCTGGCCTTGGAGGGGTCTGTTCCCACCTGTAGGGTTGTCTGAAGACATCCGTGACAAATGTAGGCCGATTTTGTTGGAGAGTCGATCTCCTTAGGTCCCATTCGACTGCTCCGAGGAGGAGCTCGTTTAGGTGGAATTTCCGATGAGGCGTGGAGATTCCGTTCTTATTGATTGTGGGGCTGCCTCCCGCATTACTGAGAATGCGACCCTTCCACAGCACAAGGCTGCCGTGGAGAGTGTCGACTATGAGGAGCTTGCGTCGATAGCTGTTTATGCCAGCGTCTAGGTAATTATTTCTCCGACCTCCCTTGTAGGTGATACCAGCACATATGTTGACCATCATGTGTTGTTCGCAGGCTCTCGTGGCCACCGTGGCGCTGTGTCGTCACGCTCCGATGATGGCTAATCATGAGGTCACCCTGGAGGCCATTAGGTCAGGCGTGAAAAGATCTTAAGTTAAGCTGACTAGACTCAGCCTTCTCTCCGAGACGAGATTGAATCGTCTTCAGCAACTCGAGCATGAGTTACGCGAGTCTCGTAAGAGGAAGGCTGAACAAACCGCCTTGCGAAAGCGAGCGGAGGAAACTGTTGGATCATGTGGATGGCAAACAACACTAGAAGGGGGTTGAATAGTGTTGTGTAAATAATAAATCTTTTTCGTTCGTTGATTAGCACAATTATAATCCTTCTAATGTTGCCTAAGAAACCAAGTAGAGTGATCTACGCTTGGTTCTTAATCAACAAGTTAATCTTATAAGGAATGTTAATCAGAGAGATAACACAGCAGGTAGTCGACTCCATATGAATGATAGTCGACTCCCAGAGAGTTTTCAGGCAAAACTCTGCTGAAAGATAATAAGATTACAAGCAAATATCTTTATACAAATAAGTATTGATCTTTACACAACGAATATAAACAAAAGAATTAACTTGCAATAATATGAACACGTTACAATTTGTTAGCAAATAAAGAATGCAAGAACAAGTATAAACAATCACAGAAGAATGCAAACGCAAATACAATGATTTTTATCCTGGTTCCCCGCAACTTGGGTATGTCCAGTCCTCGACCAATCCGGTACGAGATTTTCGCTATTGCCTTAGCAATACAAATACCTAACTTCACTCGTTAGGATTTTCCAAACACCTAGTCTTGACCAGGATTTTTGACCACCTAGACTTGTCTAGGATTTCCAATTCCCTTTCAACAAAGGGGAAATTAAAAATAAAAACGATTTCCAACTCGCCACAAAAATTAGTGGAGTTTGGATTTACACTCAGAATTCTATAGCCAAATTAAAATATAACAAGTGTATTACGTGGTTAAAAAGAATTCAAATCGATCTTTAGATCACGCAAAGATATAAAATGATTCTTTGTGATCTAGATCGTTTGTTTTCAAAAATCCTTTCAATTGATAAGAATGAAGAACACAGATTTTGAAAAACGATTTTTAATAGCCAATAAAATTTGATCTCAAAAAATCATAACTTTGAAAACGATTAGGAGATCAGAAATTAAAACAGATTTGGCTAAAAAATAACGAGAGCAGAATGAATAAGAGATCTGAGAATTTTAACACAAGAGAGATTTTAGAATTGATAATAATGTTGTTGTTAAAAAGATCTCATAGAGTCCTCTATTTATAGTGATAAGAAAGGATTCAAATTTCAAATGAGGTTTGACTTTCGTCCCAAAAATTATGGATGGATGAGAGAAATCAGGAAGTCAAATCGTTGAAATTCGCCTGCGGGTAGTCGACTCCCTAGGAGTGGTAGTCGACTCCCAGAGTGTTTCATTGAAAAATTTGCTTCCAGCTGGTAGTCGACTCACTCCTTTGGTAGTCGACTCCCAGCGCAATTTCTTCTGAAACTTAGCTAGCAAAGAGTGCAGTCAACTCCTGGGTGTAATGGAGATTGACTACTAGGATATGAAAAAGCTAGCAATTGCTCTCAAGAGTTTAAAATGATTTTAAAACATTTAAAACATTTATTTTCGAAATCATTTATGTGTGTGTGCTATATCTACTTTGGCTTTAACATAATCCTAAGAAACACAACTCACATTACACTAAGACAAGACCTTCGGGAAGCTGATCTGGTAGATGCTTGCTTCTCTTCTGAATTTGAGTTCCTTCTTCATTAAGCTTGAGCACAGATTCATCTTGTGCTTGATGTAGAACTAGCAAATTCGTATTCGTCTCGAGTGTGGTTGAGCTTCTTCGGAGTATGTGTAAAGTCACAGTTTGTCGCACAACCTGCACACTTGTAGTGTATTTAGCACACTAACTTCATTTGGTGTGCTCATCATCAAAACCACTTAGGGTTGGGATTTGATTTCCCATCACTCTTTCCATTTTTGATGATGACACCCAAATGAAAAATCAAGTATATTGAATGAAAATTGAATTAATGAAATAACATAAAATAACTTACTCCCCCTGTTTAGAAGCGGTACTCCCCCTGCATCAAAGCCGGTTAGTTGAATAATATTCATTTACATTTTTGCATTTTATCCTTTTTCTCCCCCTTGTCATCAATAAAAAATGACATATAATATTTCACCAAGAATCAATCAAGCTATATTCAATAAATATAAAAGTTTGGAGAGAGAAGTAGTTAAAGGTACTTTAAGATCATTTCTGCAAAACAGCGTTCGTAGATAATGATATATGATATGATTAAAGCATGTTTTAGAGCATAACATATCAAACCATAAGCATAAACATATCAAACTAAAAGCATGAGCAATTAGTTCAAAACATCACATAACAAAAAAGTTATTACAGACCAAAATGAACATTGTTTGTCAAAGAACCATTGCTTTAGAAACCAAATGGCTTAGTTTATGAAGCTCCTCCATTTTTTCAATTCCTTGATCTCGCCAAGGATCAACTTCAGAGTCTCATCCGTCATTTTGTTGCTGCTCGCCACAAATTCCTTCAAATCATCCATCTTTTTGTTAAGGACTTCAAATCCTTTTTCTTGAGAAATCTTCAATTTCCCAATCTTCTTCAAGAGCATATCTTGAAGCTCAACAATGTATGTCGGTGGTTCTAATTCTTCTCCTTCTTCACCATCATTTTCTTCCTCGTCTTCATCTGTATCAATAAGAAGAGGTTGTTTACCTTTCTTCTTTAAGGATGATGATCCTCCTTCAGCAGCGAGCCTTTCCTCTAGAATATTCTGGTCGAGATCTTTATGAAGATTCATTCGGCCAAGAGGATGTACATCAAAGATGCGAGCCGGTTCCATAATTTTGGTTTCATTATCCAAAGGTATATTATATCCAATAAACAAGATGGTAGGTAATGACCATGGACTAAGGTAGATGAAGGTGTATCAGAAGAAGCAGATGTAAGGATGGAGTCCATGATGACTTTGGCCCAATTTACACGAATGTTTCCTAGCATGGCGTAAATGCACTTAGCTTGCTTCTCAGATAATACAGAGTGGCTTCCAGATTTCTGAGCAATATTATATGACAATATATTTGCTAGGATTCTTCCTGGATAGCGAAGATCGCTACACGGTAGTTTTGTTTGGAAATATCTTCCAGGCAAATACATTTTCTCTAGAATATTCTCTTCAACCATCTCTATGTTATCCAATAACATACCAGTGTAAGGGATTCCTAAAGCTTCTCCTAGAGATTTCACAGTTATAGCAAGTTTGGAGTCTAGGACTTTAGTGATGAATCTACACTTAGCAAGATCATAGTCCATGTTGGCATATAAAAGATGCACAAACCTATGATAGCATAGATAGATATATTCAGAAGAAAAAAGATTGGCCAAGTTTTAAAATTCCAAGATACTATCAATGCCATAGTTTTCAAGATGGTCAATTTTTACAAACCTCTCATGAAGGATGGGCATATTTGAAATTTTGACAAAATGCTCAAAGGTAGTAGTTCTGAAAAGATATGGTATGATGATTTCCTTTTCAGTGAGAGATTCATTAGCAACCTTCCTCTTCTTAGAAGCAATCTTCTTGAAATGCATTCTTAGTGATTTTTCTTGGGAGGATGATGAGAGGAGATGAAGACCCAAGAAAAAAATAGAGAAAACCCAAAATTTTCAAGAGGGTGGAGACAAAAATGTGGTAGTCGGCTACCTAGGGTTTATTGCCTTGGGGTTTTATCTCTTGAGGTGAAAAGAGATGATGAATAGAAGCCTTTAGATCAAACAATGAAGGGTTGAGATCAAAATTGCTTATTGGGTTTAAGTTACCTTTGGGTTTTGAACCCGTTTGACTCAATGGAACCCAAAAGAAGTTAGAAAAAAAATCAAAACACAAACCCAGAAATCCACACATCACTCTGGTTAGTCGACTCCCTGATGGTGGTAGTCGACTCCCTGCTGGTCTGAGTTGTTTTCTCATCCCGAGGGATTTTGGTCCAATGATGAGTGCGTATCTATTGAAAATCTACTCTATGGTGATGAGATAAACATTTGTAAGCATATAAATCAATTTAAATAAAATTAACAATCATTTAATCATCCAAAAAAATTTAAATTTTGCGAAGCAATTTGCTTTTGTCGTAAATCGTTTTGGTGCTGATCTTGTTCCTCCTCCATGTTATTTATTTTAGAGTATCTGAAAATATAAACGTTTATGGTACTCTTTATTTTTGAGTCCGGAAGGTTAGTCTCTAGGAAACCAAACCCAATATGGTTTAGTTCTTTCATGAAAAACATATTTATAATTTTTGTTTAAACGAACTTGCTGAACAAAGTTAATAGCATACCTTTTCTTCTTTTGGTTGGACAAGTTCTTTGGTATCGAGATGCTCAGAAAATTATTGTTAGAATGATGCATCCTAGTATGCTTAACCCGTTTCTTGGTATGATTTGAATCATATCTAAGTCCAGTTTTACTAGATGAAGCCTTTTGATTATCTATTAAACTATCTAGCTTTCCTTATCCCTTGTTGAAATTTTTAACAATCTTCATCGTAGAGTCGTATTTATCTTTGACGGATACGAGAAGATCATTTAAATGCTCAACTTTCTCATTCATGGAAAGAATGTCTTTTTTCAAAGAATCATTCTTTTCCTTCAAAATACTATTCTCTTTAATAATCTCTTCTTTCTCTTTAGCATCTCTCTTAATATTCCTAAGTGTTCTTCTATGTTCTTTTATGAGCTTTTCATGCATTTTGCATATCTCCTTATATGCTCCCCTATAATCCATGTCTTCATCATCACTTGATGATGAATTACTATCACTAGATGAATCATGATGCGAGCTTACCTTAGAGGATGTGGAAGCCATGAAGCACATGTGTGCTGTTTTTCTTCTTTCATCGTTGTCGTCTGCTGAGGATTCATCGGACGAAGAAACATCGCTCTGATCGAAAGCTGCGTAAGCTTCCTTCTTTGGTCGTCGGAATCTGTTTCTTTCATTGTTTCTTCTTTCATTTCTTTCTCGATTCTTCCCACGATCTCTGGAATCACGGTTGTTCTTTTCAAAGGGACAATCTCTTTTGACTTGTCCTGGTTTATTGCAACCAAAACAAATAATACCGTTAGTAGGTCGAAAAGAACGTTTACCATACTTACTTGTAATGAACTCTTTAAAGTTCTTTGAGATGAAAGCAATATGGTCCTCTTTGTCAGTGTAGTCGGAATCTTCTTCTTGAGCTTTGAAAGCAAGATTCTTCTTCTTTGGTTTTTCTTCGACCTTCTTGTCTTCTTCAAGTTCAATCTCATACGCCATGAGATTTCCCATCAGCTCTTCGATGGTAAGATCCTTCACGTTGTGTGCTTCTCGAATGGCTGTTGCCTTTCCTTTCCATTCGGGTCGGAGAGATCTCAGTATCTTCATCACCTACTCGTATTCAGATAGTTTCTTTCCTAAACCTGCGAGCTCATTTCTGATGTTAGTAAAACGAGTATTCACATCGGTGATACTCTCTCCTTCTTCCATTTTGAAAGATTCAAACTTAGAATATAAAACATTTATATGGGATTCTTTTACCTTTTCAGTTCCCTCATGACTTATCTGAAGGGTGTGCTATATTTGATGCGATGTCTCACATTGGGAGACTCGACTGAACTCGTTACTTGTCACGGCACAAAATAGTGTATTCATTGCCTTTGCATTGAGATTGGCTCTCTTCTTTTCGTCGGCTGACCATTTTCCGAACTCAACTTAGGTAGGTGCGGTGTATGGAGCTTTAATGACGGTCCACGCTTCGATGTCTAGTGACTCCAAGTGAGCTTCATCCAGATCTTCCAGCTAGCGTAGTTCGTTCCGTTGAACAGAGGTGGTCGTATGGTGTTGAGTCCTTCAGAGTGAAAAGATGTTGATGCCATCGCCTATTATAGCCTCGCTCTGATACCAAGCGTTGCATCCTGTGGATGACAAACAACACTAAAAGGGGGGTTGAATAGTGTTGTGCAAATAATAATCTTTTTCGTTCGTTGATTAGCACAATTATAATCCTTCTAATGTTGCCTAGGAAACCAAGTAGAGTGATCTACGCTTGGTTCTTAATCAACAAGCTAATCTTATAAGGAATGTTAATTAGAGAGATAACACAGCAGGTAGTCGACTCCCTATGAATGGCAGTCGACTCCTAGAGAGTTTTCAGGCAAAACTCTACTGAAAGATAATGACATTACAAGCAGATATCTTTATACAAATAAGTATTGATCTTTACACAACGAATATAAACAAAAGAATTAACTTGAAATAATATGAACAAGTTACAATTTGTTAGCAAATAAAGAATGCAAGAACAAGTATAAACAATCGCAGAAGAATGCAAACGCAAACACAGAGATTTTTATCTTGGTTCCCCACAACTTGGGTACGTCCAGTCCTCGACCAATCCGGTACGAGATTTCCACTATTGCCTTAACAATACAAATACCTAACTTCACTCGTTAGGATTTTCCAAACACCTAGCCTTGACCAGGATTTCCGACCACCTAGACTTGTCTAGGATTTCCAACTCCCTTTCAACAAAGAAAAATCACAAATAAAAACGATTTCCAACTCACCACAAAAATTAGTGGAGTTTGGATTTACACCCAGAATTCTATTGCCAAATTAAAATATAACAAGTGTATTACGTGGCTAAAAAGAATTCAAATCGATCTTTAGATCACACAAAGATATAGAATGATTCTTTGTGATCTAGATCGTTTGTGTTACGGGGTAAGATCCGCGTACAATGAATTTGTTTGTTGGGGAACAAAGGGCACGATGGTTGTAAAGATGGATGAAGTTTAGGTAGGCTGTTTGACAGGTGGAGAGTGGGGTGACGAGGCTAGTCGCACATCAAAGGCTGACCACTGGATCGATTTCGTGAGTACTCCGCTTGTCCGCCGCAGTCTCGGGGACGGACGCTGATTGCTAGCTACGAAGGCGAGCTCTCCTGCACACGGAGTAGCTCGTCAGAAAGGCCGGGTTGGGGTCCAACCCTTAGCCTCTCCGATGCCTAAGTTAGTATTAGGACTTAGAAATAGGGGCTAGACATGCAGGTCGGACTGAAAGTGAGTCGATCTTACGTGGCGAGCTATATTGGAAGAACAAATATATGGAAGACCTTTGCTCTTGTGTGTGAGTAATCAGAATGAGAGTCAATTAGCCCATCCCCTGCCTCGACAGAGGTGAAGGGTATTTATACCTGATCGTGGTGGTTAGGAAGGCTGACCTATCATGCTAAGCTGACAGACCAGACACCGAAAACTTTGACCGAGGATGTCAGATCCGTGCGTGTCAGCCATACATTTGTCAGGTGACGCAACGGCCCAGGGTACTTTGTCAGCGTGCCAGAGCCGAAAGCGCCAAACGGTCAGATGGAACAGCGGCCAGGGGTTGCCTTTGTCAGGTTGTCGCACGACGGATGTGTCAGTGGCATCCCTGTACTAGCTTGTTTGTCGTGTCCGATGTGCCAAAGGGTCACCAGGGTGCGTCTGCATGTCGGGCCAGTACTTGTCTTATCAGGTCGCACTAGGCGCTAGTCAGGCGAACTAGTTGTTCTTTCGACGAGCCCGGGGGAGAAATGGACTCGCCCAACGGGCGGAGTTCGGGGCGACCCGTGGCTCTTTCTGTTGGTCGAGGCGGACTTCGGGCTTGACGGGCTAGGGAGGGGGAATCGGCGTCGCCTGACGAGGTAAGGATGTTGATTGCCCTCCTTTCGTCATCTGAGGTATTGCTCTGGCGTGGGCGGGGCGAGCTGGTTGTGTGCGGCGAGCTTGAGTAGAGAGCCAGAGTAGCACGATCTTTAGGTCGTAACAATGACCCTCGTCATTCGAGCTCGAGGCGGAAGCTCGGCTCAGTTCGGATGACATACCATCTCTCCCACGGCCCAGAAGGGACGGGGCATCCTCCTTGCCGAAGCTGAAAATGGCGGACGCTATTTTGAAATGCCCGCCCTTCGTTTTTGCAGCAATCATTACGATTTGATGGGCTGGGGAGAAACCGAGGCGTCCCCGCCACCCAAGATGCGACGCGTGGCGGACACGACCGTGGGGGTAGTCGAGGCCAAATAGATAAGAATGAAGAACACGGATTTTGAAAAACGATTTTTAATCGCCAAATAAAATTTGATCTCAAAAAATAATAACTAACGATTAGGAGATCAGAAATTAAAACAGATTTGGCTAAAAAATAACGAGAGCAGAATGAATAAGAGATCTGAGAATTTTAGCACAAGAGTGATTTTAGAATTGATAATAATGTTGTTGTTAAAAAGATCTCATAGAGTCCTCTATTTATAATGATAAGAGATGATTCAAATTTCAAATTAGGTTTGACTTTCGTCGCAAAAATTAAGGATGAATGAGAGAAATCAGGAAGTCAAATCGTTGAAATTCGCCAACTGGTAGTCGACTCCCTAGGTGTGGTAGTCGACTCCCAGAGTGTTTCATAGGAAAATTTGCTTCCAGCTGTGGTAGACGACTCCCTCCTTTGGTAGTCGACTCCCAGAGCAATTTCTTCTGAATCTTAGCTAGCAAAGAGTGCAGTCAACTCCTGGATGTAATGGAGATTGACTACTAGGATATGAAAAAGCTAGAAATTGCTCTCAAGAGTTTAAAATGATTTTAAAATGTTTAAAACATTTATTTTCGAAATCATTTATGTGTGCATGCTATATCTACTTTGGCTTTAACATAATCCTAAGAAACACAACTCACACTACACTAAGACAAGACCTTCGGGAAGCTGATCTGGTAGATGCTTGCTTCTCCTGAATTTGAGTTCCTTCTTAATTAAGCTTGAGCACGGGCTTCATCTTGTGCTTGATGTAGAACTAGCAAATTCGTCTTCGTCTCGACTGTGGTTGAGCTTCTTCGGAGTATACGTAAAGTCACCGTTTGTCGCACAACCTGCACACTTGTAGTGTAGTTAGCACACTAATATCATTTGGTGTGCTCATCATCAAAACCACTTAGGGGTGGGATTCGATTTTCCATCAGAAACTCTGTTGGAGGAGAGAGCTGACGTCGAGGTGTAGCGGAGAAGCCGGTTCAAGAGTTCAAGGATTCGTTTTTCGACTTCGACGAGCTATACAAGGAAGGCTACGAGTGAAGTCGATTGGAGATGAAGAACCGATTCACTGACCTCTCTGTTGAGATCGACCAGATCCCGATGGTGTTCCCAGACCTTGGCGATGAGGAATCGAGCCAAGGCACGGAGGAGGCTGCTCTGCTGGATGGAGACGAAGGGCCTAGCCAGCCGCTATAGGATCTCGACGCTCTTTTTATGCCTGCTCTAGAAATTTTTGAATATATATTGGTGATGTAAATGTAAACGAAAACAATGTTCTGCAATAGGAGTGCCAGAAGAATTGGCCAGTATATCCTTGTCGTTGCATCTCTTTGTTTGTTGTCGCTTACGTCATATGGTGGTCGTAACGCCTGATGGCTCCTTTCGATGGGTTAGGTGCTGCTTCATGATGATCGAGGATAAACCATCGAACCATGTTTAAAAGCTGACCAATACGTTCCATGGTGAGGGATCGATTTTCTTGACCCACGGCTGACGGTATAAGAGTCGTTCAGTGATGAAGGGGTGGCCCTTTGACTTATGACTGACGACATTTTGGGAGAGTCGTTCAGTAGCGAAGGGGTCGTAATGCCTGAGTGGCCATAATGCCTGATGGCCCCATTCGATGGGTAGACGACATCTTGGGAGTCGTTTGGCTGACAGTACGGGAGTCGTTCAGTAGACGACATTTTGGGTGTGGTCCTAATGACTGATGGCCCCTTTCGATGGGTTAGGTGCTACTTCAGGATGATCGGGATAAACCATCGAACCATGTTTAGAAGTTGACCAATACGTTCCATGGTGAGGCAGCGATTTTCTAGACCCACGGCTAACGGTACAGGAGTCGTTCAGTGATGAAGGGGTGTCCCTTCGACTTATCACTGACGACATTTTGGGAGAGTTGTTCAGTAGCGAAGGGATGGCCCCTTCGACTTACGGCTGACAACACATTATAGGAGAGTCATTCAGTGGCGAAGGGGTGGCTCCTTCGTCTTATGGCTGGCGACACGTTGTAGGAGAGTCGTTCAGTAGCGAAGGGTTGGCCCTTCGACTTATGGCTGACGACCTTTAGGAAAGTCATTCAGTGGCGAATGGGTGGCCATTTGACTTACGGCTGACGACCTTAAGGAGAGTCGTTCAGTGGCAAAGAGGTGCCCTTTGACTTACGGCCGACGACTTTTTGGAGAGTCGTTCAGTGGCAAAGGGGTGGCCCTTCGACTTACGACTGACGACCTTTAATTAGGAGAGTCATTCAGTAGCGAAGGGGTGTCCCCTTCGACTTACTGCTGACAACCTTTAGGAGAGTCATTCAGTGGCGAAGGGGTGGCACTTCGACTAATGGCTGATGACCTTTAGGAGAGTCATTTAGTGGCAAAGGGATGGCCATTTCGACTTACGGGCGACAACCTTTAGGAGAGTCATTCAGTAGCGAAGGGGTAGCCCTTCAACTTATGGCTGGTGACTTTTAGGAGAGTCATTCAGTGGTGAAAGGGTGGCCCTTATGGCTGACGACCTTTAGGAGAGTCATATTGTGGCGAAGGGATGGCCCTTCGACTTACGGTTGACGACCTTTAGGAGAGTTGTTCAGTAGTAGGAGAGTCGTTCAGTAATGAAGGGGTGTCCCCTTCGACTTACGGCTTACGGCCTCTAGGAGAACTCGCACGGATTTCATCAATATGAATTCAGTTTATCTAGGCTTCCCGTGGATCGGATCCTTTTACTGGGGGGCTTTGATTGTATAGTTTTTGTAGAATTCATGAAGGCTTAAGGAAGCAAAGCTTTATTTGATTAAAAAGATACGCTTTATTGAAAAAGAAAGATAAAAACAAAAGGCGTACAGATGTTTCCGAACTTCGTCGGAGCTGATTTTGCCCCTCACCTCTTTATTTGATACTGAGCTCAGACGGCTTGCTAGTCGATCACATTGGTGACTGGTGACCCCGTCATCTTGCCCTTCTGCTTCGAGGACCCCTCCTACTAGGTTGGTCGTTAGCCGGGTTTTTGGGGTGTCCTCCTTTGCCCAGTGCATCGATCTCTTTTTTTAGAGTCCAACAGTCGTTGGTGTCGTGCCCATAGTCATTGTGGTACTAGCAGAATTTGATGTCGTCTCGCTTCTCATATTTGCCCTTCTTTGCTGTCTCTTGGGTCAACTCTTCTTGTGGGGCATAAGCGAGGACCTCTGTATTAGGAGAGCTCGGTTTCGCATAGGTAGGGCGTCTCTTGCTTCGAGGGCTTCTCTCTCTGGGTTTCTTGTCTCGAAACTCGTGGCGAGGGGTTCCCGGAGTTAGTTTCTCTCGCCTTGTGTCTCCGCGGTGGGAGGGAGTGCCTTTTGAACCAGTTCCGGTTGGTTCCTCCGCCTCTTTGGAGATGGTGAACCGATCCGTTATGTTGAGCATTTCTGCGACGGTGTTGGGGGGAATTGGTGGAGGGCCCTTTGTAGGTGCTTGTTTCGGACCGCCTGAGTGAGAGCCGCTATGACAGTCACGTCCGACGTCTCCTCTACATTGAGCCTCTAATCATTGAATCTCTGGACGAAAGCTCGAATCGACTCATTCTCATTCTGTTTAAGCGAGAAGAGGTGGGAGGACTTCTTCTTTGGCCGTCGACCCGCGACGAATTGCTCGCAGAACATTTCCGCCAATTCATCGAATGACCTGATACAGCCGTCGGGTAATCCTTCGTACCAACTTTTTGCCCTTTTGAATAGGGTAGCATGGAAGGCTCTACTAAGGTATGGCTCATCGACCACGTGAAGCAGCATCACATTTAGATACTTATGAATGTATGACCATGAGTCGCCTCTGCAACCATAAGCTGGTAAGGCAGTGAGTTTGAATTTTGGAAGTGGAGGAGAAGAATTGATGTTCTCCATCAGCGGGGTTCATCGAAGGGCAGATCGGATGAGCAGAGATCTTCCCTCTCCGGATTACACGTAATTGACTCCTGAAGATCGATTTGGCATCTCATCTCCTTCCGAATCCACCTGTAGGCCATTGAGAGGGTTATAACCTGGGGAGCCCTGTACATTACCTGATCCATGATGTTGCGGGTTGCTTCCCTATAATTGGAGGGAGTGGGTTCCCCCTGGAGAAGGAAAGCCCGGTTGTCGATCCCCATTCTACCGTATTGGTGAGCCACGAGGGTTGCGTTGTGTGTCTGATCTCTAGTCGTTCTACCCTCAGATCTCCCTGATCTTGGAGTAAGGCTGTGCCCCTCGTCAGTGTCAGGGTCGGGTTTGGAGGTGGCAACGGCTCATTTAAGAGCGATGGATTCCCCATGTTTTGGTGTATCAAGGTTGCCAAAACACCAAGACTCTTGTCGACCTGCTCTGTGAATTGGATGAACTCCTTTCAGGTCACCTCAGGCTCCTTAGTGACCCTTGCTGGTCGTTTTGATGGCGATGTAGAGTCTGTGGCATCTTCCACCTGGACGATGTTCGCTTTCTGCTTCACTCTCAGACCTTTGACCGTTCCGACGTTGCTGGGTCCGGCTGACATAGCTTTTTGGTTGCTTCGGGATATCGAGCTGGTTAACTTTCCCACAGACGGCGCCAAACTGTTAAGTCCAAAATTGACCGAGACAGTTGTCAGGCTGACGTTGGCTCTTGGTGCTGAGTTGGAGCCTCGTCAGTAGGTGTAGTAGGACCCGAGATTGGAAGAACCTGGGTCGAGTGATGGATGGAGAAGGTGGTGTGGTGCTCGATAGAACCTCGGGCAGATGGTGCGTCGATCGTTTGAGGCTGGAAAGCTCTGTAATGACCTTCGACGTTGGTCGACGACTCGTCGATCTACACCACAAAGATACGTTAAGGGGGTCAGATCTGGGTTCCGACACAAATCCCCTCCGATGCTTAAGTTAATATGGGAACTTATAAGGATGAGATGGAGCTTGGAGCAGCTGAGATCGACCCACGGAGGTTCGTCTCAGATCTATCGTCGCAAGCTCGATGATGTAAGAAATATCAGCTGAGAAAGTAGAGTTCTATGTCTTAGACCTCGTACCTTGAAGATGTGACCCTTCCACCTATTTATAGGCATTCCGGGACCCTTTAGTGACGTTGGGGAGATAACGGCCACCTATAATAGGGCCACGATCGTTCTCCTTTAATTGGAGTAAATACTGTACACATTCCCGCGAATTATGAAGACTTCTTTAATCCCTCGTTCGAGTGCGGGGAGTGTAACGGTCGACTGGCCAATGGGATTTGACTGAGTCGATGTCGCGCTTCTCTTGTGGGCCATGTGGGCCTTAGCCATCAATCGGTCGAATCATCTCGAGTGTCGGTCCAATGACTCAACAATTAGCGATGGCTCCTAAAACCTAACTAAACCTACCCTAAGCCTCCAGACGCAGATACCGAGGTGATTTGAGTTCGGCTTTTAGGAGAAAGGGAAAGAACGACGGCTTGAACTCGAGGAGGTGAGATAGTCTTCTCTTTGTCTTTCTGATTGGGTTTTCTACATTGTTATTGTACGCTTGAGATCCTGTAATTGCTAGACTGCTAGGATGACTTTGTCAAGAGGGGTACATATTGTTTGGAGAAGATTTGGGGGCCGGTGTAAATTCTTTCTGTGAATATTTCTGATCTAGTAGAAACCGTGACAACAGAAGACTGTATGTATGCCATAGATTGGGCCGAACCAGTATAAATCACGTGTCTCTGTGTGATTGACTTGCTCTTGTTGTGTGATGGTTGATTCTGTACTTTCTATGATTCAACCAAGAAACAAACTCTGCTTGATTAAAGTCGGCGGTACGTTATTGTTGCGGGGTGGAACTCGCGTACAATGAATTTTTATTAGAGGGAACCAAGGGCACGGTGGTTATATTGATAAGAGGATTTAGGTGGGCTTTTTGACAAGTGATTAGTGGGATGAAGAGGCTAAACTTGCCGCTGGAGCAGACCACGGAGTCGAATCCCGCCGGATGCGGTGGAGGAGGATCGGACGGCGGGAGCCGAAGGCGAATCTCGGCTAAGGGGCGAGCTACCCTGCACAACGAGCAACTCGTCAGAAAGGACGGGTTGGGGTCCAACCCTTAGCCTCTCCGATGCCTAAGTCAGTAACTGGACTTAAAGCGGGGACATGGCACGCAGGTCGGACGGTGGATGAGCCGACCGTACGTGACGAGCTATGCGTGGGAGAACAAAGATATGGACGACCTTTGTCCTCGTGTGTGGATAATGGGATTGAGAGTGAATTTGCCAACCCCCTCGCCGTAAGAAGTGAGTGGGTATTTATACCTGATGTGAGATGATTAGGTGGGGCTGATCTGGCATGCTGACTCGACGTGCTGAGTTGGCCCGGCTGTCAGCGGAGGCTTCGGATGAGGATGTCAGGAACAGGAGCGTCAGCCTCGCTTTTGTCAGATGGCGCAACGGCCAGTGGCGCTTTTGTCAGGGTGTCAGGGCCGAAAGCATTAAGTGTCAGGGGGCGCAGCGGCCAGGGGGTGCTTTGTCAGATATCCCCTGTTTTTACCCTAGTTTTGAGAGCCTCTCTCTTAGATTTTTTGCAGCTTTTTAGATTAGCTTTTTAGTTTTATTCTTGTGATTGAAGTTGATGGTCGGGCGGCGCTAGTGTCAGTTGTATTCTTATACTAGGCTGTTTGTCGTGTGTGATGAATCAAGGGTCCGGCGGTGCAATCCCCCACGGCTGGGTTTGCATGGGGCCGCCGGGTCGACCTGTTCGTGGGTTGTTCGGCCTGGCCACTCACCTTTTCGGGTGCGGACCATGGACCGCTGGCAGGGAGGGGTATGTATGTGCCTCTGTCAGCATCCAAGGTTGTGCTGTCTGGGTATGCCCCGAGCGTACTCCCCCTGGCGGGCCGAGCGAGAGCGGTTATACGTCTCGGCCGGGAAAGGGGCACTGCGAGGTGCGCCAATTCCCATGTAGCCTCGGACCTCCGGATCGATAGTCCGTTTGCAAAGGGGCGAGTCAGTGAGGTATATTAGTGGTTCTGGGCGGGAGCCGGACTCCCACGATCTTTAGGTCGTAACAGTTATTATTGATTAATCTGTTGTGCACACATTGGTGTTGACGATAACGTGTCGATTATTTCCCAACGTTACATTATAGTTGTTAACATTATACGACAATATGTTCCTCCAAATCCAAGCCCCTTCTTTCTTCACATTTCATTAGCATTCGAATTGGGTACGTAAGAAGGCGGCTCGAACCCATGCCTCAAAATGTCTAGCTTTAATAGGGCCATCTCATTGGCAACATCAACCATGTTGGGCCTCATTGCAGGGGCGAGGTGCGTGCAGACGAGTCCCAGCTCGGCCATCTCTACCACCACGTCCCTCCTGCCCTTCCTGTAGTGCAGAGAGTCATGGTCTGATCGCGGCAAATCAAATGAACACAGATGTGAGGATAGGGGCTCGATGTTGTGTGTGCACTGGCCCTTCACCCATTCTTGCAGCGTCAGCCCCCCGTGGAAGGTGACGTCGGTGGGTCGCTTTCCGGTGACGATCTCTAAGAGGAGAATGCCGAAGCTATAGACATCGCCTTGTGTGGAAGGTTGGCCACCCAGGCCATATTCTGCAATATTCATTTAATTAACCCAGAATGTTCAACAATTTGCAAATGTTTGAATTGATCAATCAGGATGAACACTACGTAGGCATGGTCATGTAGTTTGATGCGACAGCATGGTAACTATTTTGCATGAATTTATACAGTTCGATATGGATTTGTGTTGAAAATATTTTCTTACCGGGTGCTATATAACCAACTGATCCATGCAACAGCCCAGCTGTACTGGAGATGCATGAGCCGGAATCGCCGACATTGCTGCTGCTCTCGTCATCGCTGCCACCTTTCACCAATCTCGCGATCCCAAAATCTGAAACGATAGCCGTCATGTCTTCATCCAGAAGAACATTGCTCGGCTTCATGTCACAGTGGACGACCTTAACGGGAGAGTAGTCGTGCAAGTATGCTAGCCCTTCGGCGATATCGCTAGCTATGCTCACCAACTGAACCAAGCTCAGGCTACAGCTCGAGCCGCCAGGGGGGTGCAGATGACTGTCGAGGCTTCCATTCGGCATCAGGGGGAGGACCAGAGCTTTGAAATCTGGCTTGCTGCAGGTCGTTATGATCCTGATCAAATTCCGATGCCTGGTCCTTTTCAGAACCTCGCATTCTCTTTTGAAGCTCCCTGGGATTTTCCTCTCCCCTGCCTGCAGATTCAAAACCTTCACTGCGATTCTCGTTTCGTCCGAAAGCGTTCCTCTGTACACTCGCCCGAACCGGCCTGCGCCGATGAGGTTTGAGCCGGAGAACCCTCCGGTTGCTTCTTCGAGTTCTCGGTAGGAAATCCTTGGGTAATTATCTTTCTTGCTTTGTTCTTCATCATCCATGTTCATCGAGCGCCGTAACAGTGCTAGTGCTCGGGCTTTCCTTCTTGATCGAATAACCAGAGGATAGCCAACGAAGCACATCACGCAAGATGAGCCGATCAGACTGAGAAGTATCGGCAAGACAACGAGATGGTGAACGCCTTTACTTGGGCATGATGGCATTCCCGCGATTGAGCCACAGAGGCCGGGATTGCCAACAAAGGAGTCCTCCGACAGCGAAGCGAACACCCCCTCGCTCGGCACGGCCCCTGAGAGGTTGTTGAACGAGAGGTTGAGATACTCGAGGGCGACGCAGCTTCCAAGCTGGGGAAGGATCGGTCCGGAGAAATTGTTCGAGGATAAATCCATTGCCCTGATCCTTTTCATCTTGCCGAGGGCTTCCGGAAGATGGCCGCTCAGGAAATTGCTCGACAGATTCAAGTAAAATTTCACGGTCTCGAGCCCAGCGAAACTGCTGGGGATTCTCCCTGACAGCCGATTGGAGGAGAGATCCAAGACGTCCAGGTTTCCGCAGTTTCCCAGGCTCGATGGTATGGCTCCCGCGAGCTGATTGTGGTGCAGCATCAGCTTTCGCAGCTGCGAGAGGTTGGAGAAAGCAGCAGGAATCGAACCAGAGAGCATGTTTCCTGACATGTCGAGATGTCCTAAATGATGCATTTCTCCAAGAGACAGAGGGATCTCGCCGGAGAGCGAGTTGGTCGCCGTGTAGAACTCCTGGAGCCTCCGTAGCTTCGATATGCCGGGCGGTATCGACCCGCTCAGCAAATTGTTCGACAGGTTCAGGTATGTGAGATTCACTAGATTAGATATGCTTGCAGGGATTGGACCGTAGAGGAGATTGTCTTCGAGGTGAAGACGAAGAAGACTGGTCGAGATATCGCCAACGGACGATGGTATCCGATCTCTGAGACCGTTTCCGGCGAGTTCGAGCTCTAGCAAGTGACTCTTGTTACTTAACGAAGTGAAAAATGGGTTCAGGCCGGTTTCGGCACCAGAGCTCGAAAGGTTGTTGTAGGACAGATGAAGGAACTGGATGTAGGGCATATTGGTGAACATATCAGACGGCAGCTCCCCGCTGAGGTGATTCAGATCGAGATCAATCCATTCGAGGTTGGAGGAGTTTGAAAGAGAGGGAGGGATTGGCCCATCGAAATGATTGGACCAAAGCTGGAGAAATCTTAGGTCAGGTAGGCTGCATTGGCCTTGTGCTACGATCCTGCCAACCAGCGAGTTGTTGGAAAGATCGACGTACACCAACGCGGTGCAGTTACAGAAGAGAGCCTCTGGGATGGGCCCTGTGAGCTGGTTACTGCCCAGGTCTATGTAAATTAGCTCCTTGAGCTGGCCCAGCTCCGGAGGGATCGATCCATGGAGAAGATTCATGGCGAGGCTCAGGTCCTTCAAGCGGGGGATGAAGCCGAGTTCTCGCGGGACTTTCCCTCCAAAATTGTTGTTTGAAAGATCAAGGACCGATAGGAAGGAAAGGTTTCCCAGCGCCGGAGATATGACTCCGGTGAGGCCCTTCCCACTGAGGTCCAGCCGCACGACGCGGTGTTTGATCGGGTGGCAGGTGATCCCGGTCCAGTTGCACGCGTCAGAGCTTGCGGAGCCCCAGTTGGGGAGTGCGTTCCCCGTGTCTGAGACCGAGGTGGCGAAGGCCAAGAGGGCGGCCCGGTCCCTCGCCTGGCCCGGACCAGCGCCGGTCGCCATGGCGAAGGGGAGGAGTGGGATTAGGATTGGTACGAGGATGAAGAATTTGGCCATTGGAGAGAGGGAGGGGTGAGTGCGAAGTGCTGCTACAATGCATTGGTTTTTAAGAGGGGAGTAAAGGGATTGATTAAAAAAAGGCGGCAAGTAAAGAGAGGGGATTAGGGGATTGCTGCCTAACTGCGGTTGACAAAATAGCCGCGTTAGATATGGCGCCTGAATGATTTTGGTTGGATAGACGGCAGCCGTGTAGTTTTGGTGGATGATGGCGTGGGTTTAAGATTTGGCTAATGGTGGGATTACTTTTGCTAATTGTAATTAATTAACTAGTTAGTCTTCAACATTGTGGTCTTTTTATTAAATTGTTGTCGGCGGATTCTGACATAGATTTAGATGCTGGGTTGGGGATTATGCATGCAAGATGTCTCGTGCACCTTTGCAAAAAATGATATAAAATCTAACATCAGAACCGACTTGCACAAACATGGGAGACCAGAGGGCAGGGGAAAAAAAGAGGACATGGATGTATATTTTTTAAAATGTGTACTATTTCTTATCATAATCGTATGCACAGTTGAGATGGCAAGCTGTTCATCCATCTGTTTTCAAAGATCCAAGATAAAAGGGCTTTGCAGGATTTTCCAGCTTCTTCCGGTTCCATAGAAACTCCGAACTTAAGCGTTTCGCGACCCATGTGCCCTCCTTCCTGCTTTGTGAAGTTGAGTATTATTTACTGTTTTTCGATGAATCAAAAAAAAGATCCAAGATAAAATGGTTTTAATGTAAAAGTGCAAAGTCAGTGGGGTGAAATGATTGCTTTATAAAGAATGAAAAGAACATGAACAAAGCGAGTAAGATCTTGATGGAGTTCTTTCTGTTGTGAAATGATCCATGCGGAAATAGCAAACCTTACAGCTAACTGGAAAGTGTGGATCATAAAAAATCACCACAATAACAAATAATCTCACCATATCCGGATCTTGCAGGAGCAAAGAAAGCAAACGAAGTACGCATCCATCAATAAATACAGAAAGTAAACGAGGCACAGAACTTTACCTTAGTTCGGTCAAAGACTTGACCTATTCCAGCATCTGAGATGAGTCCACTATCTGATCAGAGAATACAAGCTTACGCTGACTTCTTCTTCACCCTCAAGTGAGTAATAACTTGGATGAATACACCAAGCCCTCACTATCAAACTAATCACTCGGAAGTTGTAAAGCGAAAATAAGAAGACCCAAGGCCGAAGAAATCCCAAAAGCCCTATGCTTTCTCTTCTATGGTTCTAATCTCTTCCAATCTCTCTTCAAATCTCTTTCTTAAATGTGCTTAACAACTCTCATAAAAGCATGCACTAACATATCTTAAGTAGCACATTAAATAGCCCCTAAGAGACACAAATAATCATGGCCATTTGATGTAGAAAGAGCTCCATCCAATGGTCAGAAATCGGCAGTGGTAAACAGAGTCGGTGGACAGTCAGACGTCTGGAGTTTGCCTTCCAGACGTCTAACCCCCGGTCAGACGTACGTTTGGAGGATGAACTCCAGACATCTGAAGAAAGACTGAACAAATAAGCACTATTCACCAGAGAGCAAGAGACTTTTCCAGAGTTGCCACTTAGACGTCTCAAGAATTCTCATACGTCTGATGGCTGGTCAGACGTCTGATGAGCAAACCCCAGACGTCTGTCTAGTTGCTTGGCTGACACGGTTGATACGACAGACGCATGGGACTTGGTCACCAGACGTCTGATGGCCCCGTCGGCTGGAGAATGCATAGGGTATTAGACGTCTATGCATATGCATCAAACGTCTGATCCTGATGTTTCTTCATGGATTGGATTTTGCAGAAGAAATTCAACACTCTACTATGCTGCAAACATCCACCATCAGCACCACCAATAGCTCTATCCTGATTAGAACTCCTCGCCCACTCCACGGGTCTCCTCATTGTCTCAGAAATCGCACCCTCCGATGCATCACTCAAACCACCAAACAAATCAAGCTCAAGCAAGTCTTGAGCTTGATAGGAGGAATGGGTTTAATGAGCATATCTGTCGTATTTTCCTCAGTCGGAACTTTTTGAAGCTCAATCACTTGCCTTTCCTCTTCCAGAAAGCAATCACGAACTTCGATGTGCTTCGTTCTCGAACATAGGCCTGACGCTTTGCAAGATGAATGTCACTCTGTCTATCGCTGAACACCGTCGATAATCTCTGTGGCATGCCCAAATCCTCTAGCAGACTCCTGAGGTATTTAGCCTCCTTCACAGCTTCCACTGCAGCTATCAACTCGGCTTCCATGATCGACAATGCAACCAACTGCAAGAAAGATCATCACGACACCGCTGCGGTGCTTAATGTAAACACATACTGTAACGGCCGCTTTTCGGTCGTGTGTATTTTGTACGTATTCCGTTTCTAAGGTGTATTTCTGCATTTGATTTTAGTTATTAGATTCCATTGCTCAGACTCGAGACCGGACCCCGTATTTGTGATCCTCTCGAAGGCACGATCACTCTGGTTTTTCTTTGTAATTTTTGGATGCCATGGGACGAATACCTGATTATTATTATCATTAGCAATTTTTTTAACTATTTTAAAATTCAACTTTAAAATGAATAAGCTCATGTTAATTTTGTTAACTAAACTAATTATTATTTTGCCTCCTCTATGAGTAGATCTGATAAAAATTAGATTTTTAATCTGTTTGGATTCAGATCTGATAATGGGTTTTTGATTGATTTTTCCCCATTTTTTTTAAAAAATTCGAGCCCTAGATCGGAGGCGGCCAGCTGGCCGTCGTCCAACACGGATCAAGAGGTGGCGGCTACGTCGCCCCCGTCGGTAGATCGGCGCTGGCCTTGCCAGCGCCGACGCAGTAAGAAAGGGGCGGCCTGGCCGCCCCTTTCGGACAAAACAGAGAGAGGGGTGGCACCCTGCCGCCCCTCCGTCGGGAATAGAGGCCAGAGGGGGTGACACCCTGATTCGGGATATAAATTGCATATTTTCCCCCCCATTTCTGGGAATTTTATATGTATATTGTGACTATTTTGGCTTTGGTACGAGCGTATTCGTGATATCGTAAATTATTAGAGCCTATTCCTATTTTATACAAAAAATGTGGTTTTTATTGACTAATCTTTACTTCCCTTATTTTTCAGGTACTCCTGCGAATTTTTTGGATTTTCTGGAATTTTTCTAGATTTTTTTGGAGTTTGGAGCCATTTTTCGGGATTTATTGGAGCTTGGGAGCAATTCTGGATTTTAAAAGAAAAAAAGAAACTGGGCCCATCAGTCCGCAGCCCGCTCATTGAGCGGGCCGCTGCATTTTTAAAAAAACAAAAAAAACACAACAGCTGCTTGTGAGCTGGCCCGCCTGGTCGGCCCACAGAAAAATAGCAAAGGCGCGGGGTACGCGCAGCGCGTGTGCCCGCCCAGCAGCGGGCGGGCGCGCGCCCTGCGCGTGCCCGCAGCCCGCTGAAGCGGGCGCCCAAGCGCTTGCGGGCCAGGTGCCCCTGCGCCCGACCCGCAATGCCTTTAGAGGGGGTTTTGGGCGGATTTTTACGGGTTTTGGGCCATTTTTCGACCCAGTATGCCCCAATACAGACCCGAAACGCTGGGGAGTGTTTTTAAGCCAATTTGGGGCTGTTTTCAGCCCTACTTCTTCTTGCTCTTTCCTTTTTTTATGGGTTGGAGGCCATGTGGGAGATGGGAAGCTTGGAGGAGGTGCTCAAGTGAGAGGGAAGCCTCATTATTTGAGAGATTGGTGATCTTTTTCCTATCTTTTTTGTGTTTTTAGCATCTCTCTTTTGTAATGAACTTGGGTAGATTTTGTATAAAATTCTCATCTTGTTTAGCATGATTGAGTGGTGTTAATTGTTTGGGTTGTGATTCATGAATGTTGGATGTTAATTTTAGCTTTACTTACCTCTTGCCTACTTTCATACTTATGTTGGATGTATCATTAGGGCTAATTTTATTGGTTAAGACCCAAATGGGCACACTTTGAGAGAAGTCCATTTTCCTATTTTGTTTAGTGTCATGATGATGCATCCATCCCTATTGCTAATTATTGTGTTCATGAAAGCTAAATTTACCGATTAAGCTTGCCATAGCCAGAGGCCTAATTGAGTTATATGTGGGTAATTTGAGCTTGATTAACACCAACATTAGTGAACCTACAATGCATGCTCCTCTCCTAGCTATCCTAACTCCCCATTTGGTTCTCTAACCCTACCTACTTAGGATAGGATTGTAAATTCACCACACTTTTTCCCACTTCCATCCATTTAGCGAGTTGGTTGTATTACGCTTTATTTTTCTTTACCGATCAAACTTGCAAGTGTAGAACGACTTGTCCCTATGATCCGACCAGGTACTCACCGGTTATAAATTTTATATTGCATGGACACTCCTATACTTGGGAGTGGAAGGCGTGCTTCCTTTGTGCGTTTTTCGGTTCAATCACACCCACCGCCCCCAGTCGAGTCTCAAAGGTGGCGGCTCCTGTCGCCCCCCTCAGCCTGTTATCGGAGGGGGCAGTGCCCTGTCGCCCCCTCCGATCGGAAGAGCATGCCCCCAGTCGGGGGGCCTGCCGCGGACTGCAGAGAGGGCGGCTCCCACCGCCCCTCGATCGACGATCAGGGGGGGCGATGCACTGCCGCCCCCATTAGGAACCCACGAAAAGGGGGGTGGCCCTCTGTCGGACCCCCCCAGTCGGCAATCAGACGCAGGGGCTCCCCCGTCACCGGAACGGAAAACCGGGGGCGGCTCCGCCGCCCCCTCGCTGGGAATGGCAGGAAAGAGGGCGGCGCCCTGCCGCCCCCTGTTGGAAGACAGTCGCGTCGGCCACCCCTGTCGGCACCAGATGCGAGGGAAGGGGGCGACGGCTGCCCCCCTTGGCTCCTTCCTGCTAGGGTTTCTGAAACCCTAGCAGGCATTGGGCCAAAATTAGGCACAAAACAACATTTTTCAAAAAAAAATTGGGATGATGCTATGCTGCTGGGCAAATTGGTTTTGGGCCGTATTTTTGGGCCATTTGGACTCTTGTTTTTGTGTCTATTCTGGGTCAGTTTTGGGCCTATTTATGGGCTACTTTTGGACCCTATTTTGGGTCATTTGGACGCTATTTTGGGCCTGTTAATTCAGGATGTTAACACGAAAGAAATAAGGAAGTAATGGGTCTTACGTATATATTTCCTTTTGAATTATAATTTTCTGTTAAAATATTTGGTTTTGATTTAAATTCAATTCTTAGGCATAATTAATTATATATATCTCGAAATAATTCTAATTAAAATGACAACCCAACAAAGTGAGCCATATCATGGCGATTACTTTTATTTCGGTATATAAAAAGCTATGGACATACTTTGTATTTAATTTAGGCCTAAAATTTTGAATTTAAACTCTTTAAAGGAGGAAATAAATGGTTTTGTGTATATATTTCTTGTAGGCTCATTTTGCGTATTAAAGTTTAGTTTCATTTAAATTCAATTTTGGGCACATTTGGTTATATGTTTCGAAATAATTTAAATTAATACGAAATCCCACCAAAGTGGGCTCTACTGTAAAGATTATTATTATTTCAGAATGTAACAAGTTGAGGACATACGTTGTATGATTAGTTACCTAAATATTGAATTTAAATTGGATTGAAGGAGGAAATAAGAAGCTCTAATGTATATTTCTCATCAAAGATAAATTTTGTGGTAAAATAAATTAAAATCTAAATTTATGGCATGAGTACATATATATATTTCGGTATATAACAAGTTGACTTCATTCCTTAGTATGAAAATTCAGTTTGCCTAAATTTGGATTTAAATTAAAACACAAATTTCAAGTGTTTTCTTCGGGAGCAAATAAAAGGTGTTAACATATTTTTCTCCTCAAGGATAAGTTTAAAAGGCCTTAAGGAATTTTGTGTATTAACCATAAAGAAAATGGCCTTAAGGAAATTTCACACATTTTAAAGTTATATATAAAATGGGATATGGTGTATATTTATATATATAACTTTATATGTATGTTCATATACACATTAGTACACCTATATACCCATTTTGAAGAAGAAAATTTGTGTTGAAATTATAGATTTTATTTAACTCAATATAGATGATTTGAAAGGTGGAATAAAAGGTTCTTATATATATTTTCACTTAGTGTAATCATTTTGTGTTAAATTCAGTTTAGTTTCAAATTCAAATATTTGGCACAATTAATTATATATTTCGAATAAAGATTAGTTGAATCATCAACTCACCAAAGTGGGTTTTCTTGTGAAGATTAATTTTAATCTTGAAATATAACAAGTTGAATACGTACTTTTGTATGAAAATTTTGATTGCCTTAAATTTGATTTTTGAATAAAAAAACGTGGACTTGAATATTTCCACTTAAAGTATAAATTCATGTATTAAAATGTGACATAGATTCAAATTTTGCAACGGTAAATATATTTTTTGAATTGACTTGATGTGTAATCATCATCTCGCCAAAGTGGGCTCTGTTGTTTTGCATTACTTCATTTCATTAATATAAAAAGAATTTTATGTGCATACATTGAAATGAATGCTAAATCGGCCCAAAGGAAGATTTACCGTTCTGTGTCAATTTATGGGCAAGTGAGGCAACAGACAAGGTGACGCTTAATGAGAAAATGCAAGCAAATTTAATTCGGCCCAAAGGAAATTTTATTTTTGGCATGTTATTATTGTCATTGTCTGATTGAAACAACAAGATGTCAATAATAACTAGTCAATATATTATCCAAAGATAAATGTTGAGCTAGTACATGATGTCTTAAGATGGAAAAATAGCATTAATTTGAATTTGATGTTGTTTTGTTCAATACTCATATGAACATGTTACAATTGTTTTCTTGTTCTCTTTCAGCTATTATTCCTGGAAAATTTTCTGCCCAATTCAAATCTATTCCAGTACTTAATGGCTCTGACTTCAAGGCATAGAAGTAGAATCTCTTGATAATCCTCGGAGTCATGGATCTTGATCTGGCATTAAGGACTCAAAGTCCTCAACCATTCACTAAAGAAGTACCTATGTTTCATAGAGGGAGATGGAAGAGTGAAAGAGATCAAATCGCATGTGCCTAATGCTTATGAAGAATGTCATTTCAGAAAATCTCAGGGGTACTATTTCAGATAAAATTACTACAGCTAAAGGATTCCTTTCTGATATTGAAAATAGATTTGTCAAGAATGAAAGGGGTGAAATTGGTACACTCTTGACAATTCTAAATTCAATGAGGTATAAGGGTACGGGAAACATTAGGGAGTACATATTGAAGATGTCTAATCTTGCTTCAAGGTTGAAAGCGCTTAAGTATGACCTCTCTGAGGACTTACTAGTGCATTTGGTTCTGATGTCTCTTCCTAATAAGTTTGGCCAGTTCAAGATGAGCTACGATTGTCAGACAGAGACTTGGTCTCTAAATGAGCTCATCTCGCACTGTGTTCAGGAAGAGAACATGATTGAGCAAGGAAGACAGAAAGTGCTCATATGATCTCTACCACTAAAGATAAGAAAGGTATGCTACTAAATTTGGTTTAATTCTATAGTTAATTTCTTTTTTATAAACCTTTGGTACTTATAGACACGTGATGGAAAGATCCCGGTATAATCATTCACATCATTGTGTCTATGCAGGATTGCCTAAGATGCCACGAGCCGAATGATATTGAAAGATACATCGATATGGGCAATGGCAAGATGGTTCTAGTGGAAAAAATAAAATTTAGATTATTTCTTTTAAAGGCTAGATTGTATTTGAATCTTTATGAGACTATTATGTACCGTTTTAACGGAATTTGGATTTCCATTTCTATTTTGAACAAATTTGTTTATTATTGTTCAATTATGAATGGAAAATTTGGTTGTCTCATGATTCAAAATTAGTTTATTCTGGTTCTTCAGAAGTTCATTATAATCTTCATTTATATGGAACTGTTGCTTCATTTATTGAATTCCTGCATTTAAGTACATGTTTATAAAGAAAGAATTAACAATTTAGAATTCAGCTATTTGTTTGATTGCAGCTCATACCCTTAATAAAGTTTCAACAAATGAATCACTTGCATGTTTGGAGATGTCCAACTAAGGTAAGGCCTTATAAGCCTAATACAGAAACTGGACATAGTGCTAATGATTTTTTGATTTTGTTGAATAATTTTAAAAGTTGATATTTTATATGATTTTACATAATCCCACTATTAAGTTAGTTTACGAATTAGGAAATGCACACCTATTTGAGGATGCTAAGTTTGAGTGGGGAAATTTAGTTAGTGACATTATTCTTGAAGAGGATTATATTTCCACATGTGTTGTTGGCATTGTTCAGGATGGTATTTCTGACATTGTTTAAGATACAATAAATTCAAGATAATGTTGCAATTCCTCCTATTTGGGAAATTGTTCATAAGGACAAACTTTAGCACCTCAAATAACTAATTACCATTCAGGAAATCCATTAAAGAGATGAAAAGTATATTGTTGAAATATTACATTGTAATTCTCAAAAACATATGGTTGAC
>JAULAV010005059.1:0-62437 GCA_030789695.1 Scilla litardierei | reverse complement strand
GCTATAAGGAGGAATATAGTGTGTGGTAGAGTAGATTGTGAGTACATGGACATCTGAGTCTCAGATCTCAGAGATCCGTCTCTCCATCCACCTATGTTGGGCTATTTATAGGCGATGACTTTTGTCTCTGTCATCTGTCCATAACGCTCGTGCATTTATGGTGCTTTATTGCATTTGACATGTGTTGTCCGTATTGATGAAGGGTAAATTGTCAATCATTGATCACCTAATTTGATGGATGGCCCCCGTAATCGCAGGAGCGCAACGGTTAGTCGAGTTGTCGTCATAATTGTAGAGGGGATAAGCTGCACGTAAGGGCTCATGTGTTGCTGGGCCGAAGTTGTGGGCCGTAATGGGCTAATCAGCTGCAAATAATTAACTAGGTGGCCTCTGGTTCGGTCAAGGGTTGTATCAATGGCCCCCATTGACCAAGCTTATCTGACGTGGCGATTAAGGTCGGTTGATGTGACATGTAGAGATTAGACGTGGCGGTTAAGGTCATGTGATGAAGTGGAGTGTTAAGGAATGTCATACCCTACTTCCTGGGGTCGTGGCTGTTTTTAGCATGCGAGTTAGGTCTTGATGGTTACCAGTGAAAACAATATTGGCCACGATATAGAGATGTACCAAAATACTCATACAGGAGTTCTCATTAATAAATAAATAGAAATACAAGTCTGATACAGTACAAGTATACTTTCAAAAATCACAAAAGGTACAACAGAAATACTCTCACAACCTCACAAATCAGAAATCCATGATCTCCATAACAAACTCCGACTTCTTAAACTCAGGGGGCTCGTCGTCTACCTGCGTGGCACCCAACGGTGCGAAGAAAATGCAAAGCTGCCAAGATCAGACGTAAATTACAATAATTCTAGAATTGGAAGTAAAACAGTGTACATGCATAAAAATAAAGCTAGCACGAGAAAATAAGTAACAAAGATAGTCTAGCCAGGGTAGCAATAGTAGTAAGACATGCAAGCAAGGGAAGTAATAGTAATAAGATAGGCATGCAAGGTGGTAACAGTAATAAGACATGCATGTAAAGGCAGTAACAGTGTTAAGACAGGCATCCAGCAGTAACAGTATTAAGACATGTGTGCAACAGTTATAGGAAATAATAGTTATAGACAGGCACGCATCAGTTATAGTTTAAAGTCATGTTTATGGAGATAGTAACTAATGGCAAACATGCAACAGGTATAGTGTACAAGTATGAAAATAAAGTAGTAGTTAAGACGAGCATGTAAAAGACAAAAAAACAGGCATGGTCATGGTAACTTGCATGGTCGATAACGACCGGTAATAAGCACAAAAACAGGAACAGCTGATAACGACTAGTAACGTGTACGGAAACATGCACGATCGATAATGACCAGTAACAATTACTGGATAAATAAGACAAGCATGCAAAAATAATTTACAGTTGTGCTGACAGTAGTTATACTAAAACCTAGGTCGCGACTCATATTAGGAGAGTACAATAAGCAACCAAGAGTCCGTGTGAAGCCACGGGGGTATTCACACAGGCCGAGCCCTTACTTAGAGACAAGGATGGCTTTAAGTTATCCATTATATGATGGCTTTGAGTTAGCCCTTATATAGTAACAAGAAGGACTTTGAGTTAGCCCTTACATGGTATCAAGGAGGGATTTGAGTTAGCATTTACATAATAACAAGGAGAGCTTTGAGTTAGCCCTTACCTGATGGCTTTGAGTTATTAGCCCTTACATAGCATCAAGGAGGGCTTTGAGTTAACCCTTACAAAGGGCTTTGAGTTAGCCCTTACGAGAGTTTATGCCAACAGGTCCAGCATCATAAATTTGCCGCTTGTAAGGTGACATAATAGCAAGTCGTGTACGAGAATAGTAACAGGGCGTTCCAAGATCATATTTCCATCATAGCACATACAGCATACGACTACTTTTGATGCTATGAGAGAATATGTGACATGTGATGTAACTGTCCAAATATGGATGACATGTAACAAGTGATACACCATTCAAGGCATGGATGACATGTACAAGTGATACAATATTCAAAGCATGGATGTCATGTAACAAGTTATGTAACAGAGTAAACATGTAACAAATAGTGTAATGGCCTAAACATTGATATCATGCATCAAGTATTATAACCATCAATATGATAAAACATCAACTTCTACACCAAGACAACACCAAGCTAACATCAAGACCAACTCCAACAAGCCAAAACAACGCTAGACAACACCAAGCTAATCCTAAGATCAACTCCACCAAGCAAATCCATACTAATCGACACCAAGCCGTTCCCAAGTTCAACTCCATCAAGCAATTCCACACTAGCACTACCAAGATCAACAACCCACTGCCACACAAGCCAACCGATACCAACCTGCGGTCACACGAAGCTAACATCAAGCAACCACACTAAGTAACCATGCCATCACCCAAAAACTTGGAGGGGGGCAAAGTGAAACTTGTGGGGGGGCAAAGTGCATAAGTCCCACACCAAATCACAGGAGGATAAAGGGGGGAACGCATGCGTTAAAGTGCAAAAAGCGAAGGGGGTCCAAAGTGAAAAAAGACAGATAGCAATCCCGTAAATATGTACAACAGGGAGGGACATTTGGGTTTGCTGAAAAAGAAATGGCAAGCTTGACAATAATGGGACTGAGGGGCGCTTTTGTTTGAATTCCCCACAAACTCACCCAAACCCCAAGTGGGGTTCACCATGCCAAGATGGCACAACCAAGCCCATTCCTTTGTCCAAGTGGGATAAAGGTGTGCCCCAATTTTTTTGTCCCTTGGGGTCTTGGCTGTGGGAAACATCCCCCACGTGTAAGATAGACTAGAAATAACATGTACACATAGTGCACGGTGACCAAAGAAAAAACCCACACAAGATGCGGTGCACGTGCGCAACCGACAAAAGCGCGAGAAGAGTGAGTGAGTGTGGGTATCGTCGAGAGGAGTCAGGACATGCGCGTAACCGAAAAGGAGAGAGAAGTGTGGGTGTGTGGAGGGGTATCGTCGGGGGCTAAAAGGGGTTAAATTGCAAAAACAATTACGGGGCAAAGTACCTAAATACCAACCCAAACCAATGGGTGTAAGGGGGGGGTAGGCGTTAAAGTGCAAAAAACGCTGGTGGCCAAAGTGAAAAAAGACCGATGGCAAACTCGTAAATAAGTGAAAAAGGGAGGGACATTTGGCTTTCATTTAAAAGCAATGGCAAGCTTGCAATTAATGGGAAGAAGTGGGCCATTGTTTGGGTTCTCTACCACCACATCCCAAACCCAAAAGCCAATCCACCACCCCCCACCAAGCGGGGCCAACCTTTCCCATGTGGCACATCCAAGGCCAATCCTTTGTCCTAGTCGGACAAAGGTGGGGCCCACATTTTATCTTAGTGAGTTTGTCTCCCTCTCTCATTTGTAAGATAGACTAGAAATAACATGTGCACAGAGTGCATGAGGCAAAAATCCACACAGAGGATGTTGTGTTAGTGTGCAGCTGAAAAGGATTGAGAAGTGTGGGTGTGTGGGTGGGTATCGTCAGGTGTAAAAGGGGGCAACGCAAGTGTTAAACTGCAAAAAAAAAAACTTTGGGTGTCAAAGTGCATAAATCTCAATGGCATACACGTAAAATAGATAGGAGAGGGAGGTTCATCTGGTAATGGCAAACTTGTAACTCAAGGGAATGTGGGGGGACAGTGGCTTTTCTTTGGGTGATCCACAACAACACCCCAAACCGCACCCAACTCCACACCCACCCCCAAATGGGCCCCACCATAAAAGAGGCAAAAAGACCCGGGGTTAAATTGCAAAAAAATGTTGGAGGAGCAAAGTGCATAAATCTACTTGCATACCCGTAGAGGTGGGAGAGGGAGGTTTATCTCGCAATGTCAAGCTTGTAATTCATGGGAAAGGTGGGCTTTTCTTTAGGTGCTCCACAACAACAACCCAAACTACACCCAACTCCTCACCCACCTCCAAATGGGTCCCACCATGATGAGGTGGCCAAATATAGACCGCCTCTCTATCAACTGGTTCGTCATAATAGGACAAACATCAAATCAATTACCATCTTTTGTATATAATAGACTAGAAATAACTCGTGCACATGCTCATCCCTCCATCCTAGGCCGAGTTGGCCAAATTATGAGCACCGCTCTATCGATTTATTTGTCCTAATCAGCTTGTCTCAGTCAGTAGATTACCTCCTCAAATATATAAGGGGTTTTAGCCTATTTGTCCCTTAAATCTTGCATATTTTGATCTCTCTCCCTCAAATCTTCGTATTTGCTCATAAGTCCCTCAATTTTTAAACGTTGACCTTAATAGTCCCTCCAACCTGTTTTCTGTTAAAAAAATTATATTAATTAATGATTAATTAAGGATTATAGTTAGTTAATTAAGAAATTATGTTAAATTAATCATTAAACCCCCCTTAATTAGGGTTAATTATCCAACCCAAAAAAGGGGAGGGGGCGGCGCCGCCTCCCCCTCCGCCTCCCAGGGGGGCGCCGCCTCCCCCTTCGCCTTAGACGAGGCGGAGCGGGAGGGGGCGCCGCCCCTCCCCCCAGAAAACAGGGGGATGGGCGGCGCCCCTCCTCCTCCGCCTCAGACAACGGAGGGGGAGGGGGCGCGGCCCCTCCCCCCTAAAACTTGGGGAGGGAGAGGCGCCCCCCTCCCCCTCCGCCTCAGACGAGCGCCCCCTCCCCCTCCGCTGTCTGAGGCTGAGGGGGAGGGGACGCCGCCCCTTGTTTTGAGGCGGAGGGGAAGGGGCGCCGCCCCTCCCCCTCCTAACCCTAATCCTAACCCTAATCTTAACCCTAACCTCCCAATTAACCCCTTAATCTAACGGAATATTCCCATTCCGTTAGTTTTTAACAGAAATTTAAAGAGAGTGACTATTAAGGTTACAGATTTAAAATTTAAGGGACTTAAGAGCAAATATCAAGATTTGAGGGACAGATATCAAAATACGCAAAATTTAAGAGACATATATACAAAAAACCCAATATATAAAGGATAACCCAACTATCGCAGTTGCCCGGTAGAATTCAATGCATTTCTTTATGAGATTACTGTATATATCGATTAAATATATATACGGTACAATCTAATTTTATACGCGTGGAAGCCGTGTTGCAGCTCGGCAGGCATTATAATCAACAAACAAACAATATCATATGAGGACAAATGAAACAATGTATGGGATCAAAATAATTGTCCAAAATGTTTTATTAAATTCGGAAATTAACATCACATTATCCCCTAGCTCCAACATTTCGTTATTTGAAGAATTTCGACAATAACAACTCTATCTGTCTCTCTCTCAATCTATCTACATTAATGGAAAAACAAATCAATAAACCAATAATTATCTCATTAATTTCTCTCTTTTCTTGAAAGGAAAAAAAAAATCAAAAATCAAAAATCAAAAGAAGCGTTTTTGTTCTTACCATGCATATTGCATGCACCTTCTCCTTATCTTTTAATCTCCCTCCTCCACACAAAACGTAGTTAGTTTCATGCATCGAGCTCGCATTGGAAAATGGGAGACACAAAGGTGTTGAGATCGCCGAAGATGGCGTCCTCGTCGACGCCGGCGGCGGCATCATGGCACTCGAAGTAGGTCTGTATGTCGTCGGGAAAGCTGCATCCAGACGGCCTGCTTTCGGACTCGGGAGGCGATGACGGGCCGCTGCCGCCTATGGCCGAGGTTCTCTCCAACATCTCCTTAAACTTGGGCGACTGAAGCAACAACCCGAGCGCAGAGGTTGCGTTCGCTCCCCCGCCCGTCCGCTGCTGCAGGGGGAACGACGACGAGATCTCGCCGCTGCCGCCCATGTTTTGCTGCAGCTGCGGGGGTGGGAAGCTGAAGTCTTGGCAGTGCAGTGTAGCGTCAGCGTCTGGTGCGGGGTTTAGGACCGGGTTGGGCTTGGGGCTGGGATTGTCCGGGTTCGGGCGGAGCCACTTGATGTATCGGCTGAGATCGAAGTTTGTGACGGCGTTGAGGCCGCGGTACTCGATCGCCGCCATGTCGTAGGCCGTTGCTGCTTCTTCCTGAGTTGCTGCAGTGATCAATCAATCAAACACGTGCGCTGGTACAATGAAGCAGTTGTGCTAGCTGTTGCCGGTTGGTATGTTTAAATGATTCCTACTCTCCAACCAACATCTTTTGACGGACTTCGATTGATAAAATAATAAATGACAGTGATGAACTTACCATAAGTTCCGAGGTAGAGATATTTGTTTCCAAACACACGACCGATTCTTGCTTCCCACCTTCCATTGTGATGATGCCTGCACGCATTGTATATGAATAAAACACCAATTTTTCATGAAAATTCATTAAAAAGCAATGTCAAAACCTCAGTGTGTAATTACTCTTGTCTGTACCAATGAAGCATCATATTGTAGAAAGAGGGGTGCATATATCAAAATAATTGTTTTATTGATAAACTATTAACCAAATTTGTAGGTAACCGAGTGGTTAATTGAGTTTTTCAAAACTGTCATGGAAAAATCTCAACTAATTACTTCCCAGGTCTAGATTTGGAATCATTCCGAGATTCTAATAGATTCTCATACCGTTTACCAAATCTTTAGTAATACCTTGCAACTCCTCTGTACTTGGAGACTCCTCTTGAAAACCCGCTGCTCTTCCTGCAGTATACGGTGCATAATGAATTAAATAATTAGATCATCGTAATGAGAAATAGATATAATATAGAATTTTACCTTCTTAAGGACCCAATGTATTCTTCTTTGGACTGCCCTTCCATTTCTCTGAGCTCATTTTGATACGTCGATAACTGCATTTAAGCAAGTAATTAATTTTTTACTGCTGGTAAACAACATAAAAACAAAATTTAATGCAAAAAAAAGAAAGGTACCGGGAAGTTGAGTATGGTGTCATGGCCCCAGTACTTCAATGCCGCTAAGTCGTATGCATGAGCTGCAGCCGCTTCATCATCATATGCCCCTGCAAATTTTTTTTTCCCAAAAAATTTCCCCAAAATCAAAAAAAAACTCACTAAATACTGGATAATTTTATTTTTGCATAAGATAAAAACTTACCCAGATAAACTGCAGATTGAATTCAACCCACCAAATTAACAAATATTAGAAACTGAATCGAATATTCTTATAAATTTAGCAAGAACAAAAAGAAAAGAAAATAGCAGATATAGAACCTTGTCTGCCTTTCTTGTTCTGAGATTCATTCCAGCAGTTCTTATCCCACAAATGAGCCTCATATCGCCCCGTCCATCGATGTCTGCATACAATCGATATCGATATCAAAAACAATCCAATTCAACCAAAACGAACACAAATTCTATGATCAACCTTGTGACTCCTCGGTAGATTGAGCTACGTTGCGAGGGAGATTCTCTGGGCACGCTCTTCCTCTTCCTCTTCACCTTCACACCGACATTGCTGTTGGCGTCATTATCTCTTGGTCCGTTCTCTTCGCTCGTGGCTGCATCCTTCTTGTTCTTCGCCATTGAGACGTACTACTGAAAGATAGAGATTAGTAGAGCAGACAGAGAGAGAGATGACCAAGTCCTGAAGAAGAGAGAGCTTTAAAGTGGTGAAAAAATTAGAAAGGTGTGGGGGCGGCAAAGGGCCAGTTGGCAAATTATACCGATGCCGGCCCTTCAATTTTTGAAGGGAAAAAAAACGAGAGAGAGAGAGAGAGGCCGCCTTTAAACGGCCGATCGTCCTGACCCTGCTTTGTCTCTATGCTCTCTAGTAATATTGGGATTGCCACAACAAGCTGGAGTATTTTGTGTGTGCCTCTAATTTAATCGGCAAAATATTAAAAAAATATGTATTAATTAAAGCTTAATTAGGTTATTTGTTGTTGATGTTGGTTGTATGCTACCCCTCTTGGAGACTCGCGGGGTTGGGCCACCTAAACGTGAGCTTACCTCTACAAACTTGTCGTTGGATTCTTATTTTTGTCTTCTATTAGGTAGAAAGATGTGGTCTGCTTGCCATTGGGTAGGGTTTTGTTATTCCAACTCTTGATGTGACCCATCTTTCGTGGGAGATCAAGTCATGCATGAGCCCAGATGCAGTTTGTTTACGTCGTGAACGCTTCGATCATGGCCTTACAAAATACAATTTTCATGTATATAAAAAAATTTTGGTTTATTGATTGCAAACACAAGAAAACAAAGGGTCATATTTCTCCATTTCATATTCTTTTTATTATATTACAATTTACCAATTCACATTCAGATTTCATTATTTTTCATCCATTTTTGGTAGGCATGTGAATAAATGAGGGAAATAAAATTTCCAAAAAAATTCAAATAAAAATAAAAATAAAAACATTTTTGCACAGAAAAATTCATGCGAAATGTTTGCACCTGAAATTTTATATATAGTATTCTTGTGCAAAAAACATGGTGCGAAAAACATTTTATTTATTTTTAGGAAAAACATTTGATGTTTAATCCATATAATAATATACCCCAAGGGAAAAAAGGGTGAACCCTAGAGGGATTTGAGCATTGATCCACCCGTTACAAAATTTAACGGCTTCAGAACAATAGAACTTTTTGTAATGCCTTGATTGAAGGTCAAATCACATTATTTTTCAACCATTATTTTTTAAGAGGTGTATAACAATATGAAGTGAAGGAGGTAAAAATTTGAAAAAAAATTAAAAAAATTAAATACATTTTCGCACGGAAAATTCCGTGGGAAATGTTTGCATTTGAAAATTTTCCTCCACACACACAATTGTATTCCAGTGCAAACATTTTGCATCAATAATTGGTGCGAAAACGTTTTTATCTTTTTTTGCAAAAAAATCATAATTTTTTTGCAGCGTTTAATCTATACATTTATACATCACACAATAAATGGTTGGAAATAATGAGATTTGACCATCGATCAAGCCATTACAAATTCAATATGATTGCATGTAAGCACCGCATCTATCCATGCATTTCAAAAAGATTACACAGACAGTTTCAGAATTTGAACTTGAACTTGTAGGGATGTAGCCAACAAGTTGTAGAACACATTGCAAAAAAATTCAAAAAAATACTTTTTAATGCCCCAAAACGCTGTCAGCACAGAAAAATTTCTTGTGCTGCCAACGCAGTAACATATTACTTTTGTGTGTGTGTGTGTGTGTGTGAATAATGGGTATCATATAGCATATGAGGCTTGCCAAGACACAAAAAGGTGGAAAGTACACGCACATACTTCCCACCTTTTATTTAAAAATGGTTGCCTAAGCATTATCCCCATCATTGGTATGTCTCCTACCTAGGTGAGTTTGCTTGGTTTCAATTGTTTCGTGTGTTGGACATGATTATGTACGGGTTCCCACAAACAACACAAATATTGATGTAGTGAGCAAATGGATATATTTGGGCTTAGTTAGGTATGTACTTGGGCGGTCACATGATCTGCACACCACAACTAACAAAAGCATTAGTGAGTTGAACCCAAGATGGACATGCATGCATGCATACATGAATAATGGGTATCATATGACATGAACTACCTCATATATATGTGACTTTGAAAACTTCACCATCCTGTATTTTACATACGATCATGACCATTCATTTCGATCTTCATATTCTACAATTATAAAATACCAAATATCAAGTGATCTCAAAAAATTTTGCTCATTCATTCACATGTCAAAAAAAAGTTATACTCTTAAGGAACCGTTAAATTTGCAATGGGTGGGTGAACGAGTAAAACCCCTTGAGTTCATCCGATAATAGGTGTATTGAGATTTTAGAATATGAAAGTAAAAATAAATGGTTCCGTTCGTTCGAAGAAATATGTGGGATGAAGTTTTTGAGACCGCATATGAAGCTTAGCCACATATATCATACGATACTCATTACTTATACACACATATAAATACATATAATACGTATAGATGCAATATAATATCAAGCAATCAAAATTTATGAATAAAAACAAGTTACCTTCTCTCTTGAGATGGATAAGTGGTATTTAAAATCATCGCACATTTTCTCACACGAGCCAAATTTGCTCGAATCATCAAAATTTATGCTTTTAAGGTGGCACACTACCCGTCATCTTAACTAATCTTATAATGTGTGCTGACAATGGAGTGAAAGCTTCGGGGAGTGAGACAGGCTGTATGATAAGCTAGCCCCAAAGGAAGGACAAAATCATGAATTGCAATTCTCCCCCGTTAAAAGCCTAGTCTTAGTTTCATCTCATTGAAAGCCTCTTTTTTCCAGCGTTGGGTCGTTAACTGTTGCATTAACTCCTTTCCACCTTCATAAATATTGGCAAGCACACACAGAAGCATGTAATTCTAGACCCACATCAAACGCATTCCCTGTTATGAAAATTTATAAGCCACCGATATTGTTTGCTGTCAGTCTCATGCCAAAACAGCCAAGGAAAGAGAAGGAGCATGAGGAGACGATGCGCCAAGGGTGCTGATGGCAACATGTTTGATGAAGACTAATCGGTAAGCAAGCAGGAAAGAAGTACATAAAATCGATCCAAAAAAAGTGCTTTTAAAACACATAATGGCTTATTTATTTAATTAAATGCATTGGCAGCAACTGTGATGGGTTTAGTACATTTAGCAACCCAAGTTATATAGTGAAGCTGTGAAAGAGAAGACTTGAGTAAGTTAATATATATGCCATCATTCAGACGTTTCATGAAGAATTTTTTTGTAGATGTACATATGTCAATTAGAGATACTTTCAAACTGTTCCCTTCATGGACTAGATTAAATACTATGTTCACATCTATGGGGGAAAAAAATTCAGGAACAAATGACAAGTGTCGACATGGCGTGCTGCATTGTGATGCTACAGGACTAACAGACATCCTCAAGGAACCAAACAAGTTTGATGGTTTGATCAAAAAGTTTAAATAAACGAACTGATCCTTATATTTAACAAGATTACGAAAGCAATCTTTTCATTGTTAATATTGTATTCAATTATCGGTTCTTCATCAGTTCACGCTTTTATTAAAAAACGGTTTTAGTATCGAAAATTTACGAAGAACAAATGGCAAACGAAACAAGATAGCCTTATCTGTATGTTCCTTTCAGAGAAAATTGGCTTAAATGTTTCCCAAATGCGGGCAACTCTGAAATCAAATTCGAAGGGTTAGGAGATGCATAGAGATATAATGAAGTACCTTTGTCGACATACACGTGTTCATTGCGATGCAGCAAAGCACGGAACCGATCAGCTATGGCTCGTTTTTCGGATGATTGGGAAAGCAAGCAACAAATGCTATGTATCGATGCTTAGTGACATCTGCAACAGAGAAAATGAAATATCAAAATTTCGATTTCAAATATAACAATTAAAAAGAGCTAATCAGAATGTTTACATGAAGAACATACACAAACATCCACTGGCACAGTTATGAGTGGCGTGTTTGGTAAATGAATGTATCGGTCTGGTGATCGAGGAAGATGGGTTTCTCTGTCGTTTCCATGAATATGGAAGCACATATTTTTAACATCAAGTCGGACATGCTAGTTGCGCAGGTAACTGAAAGAATACAGCGACTGAATAAATCAACATGAACTTCATCAACATGAACAAGCAACAAGAGAGAGCCGAGGAAATGGAATGCAACATCCATGAACTGAAGACTTGCAAGAACTGTAACATGTGTAACTTCTTGATACTGGCAAGCAAAACTTTGTCATTAGACAAAATACCCTCAAACCCTAATGATCAAGAACATCTAAAAGCACTCTACAATACATTTATAATCAAGCAGTCGGAGACAAACTTGGTGGTTGTGAAAAAGTAGCTCTTATTCAGGTCATATTCCTGCTAGTTGCAAGGGAAAATTCATTTCTTTTCTTTTTATACAAGTTCTCTCGAGATTTTCCGTGAACTGGTTAGATCATAAAAGAACAACTCAAATATCAATCTTCAAAGCCGGTGACTGTTCTGAAGCAATAAACATTAAACCAGGGATAAATAAATAAATAAATAAAAGCAGCAAAAGGTCTGAAGAGTTTGAATGATCAAACTCTAAATCGTTGCTTGTAGACTGTTGCATTAAGCAAAAGCAATGCATTCTGCTCTCCTGGCACCGATCATTAGTTCATAGAATAATAGCAAAACTAACTGCGATTCTGCTATCAGTTCCCCTGTCACTTGTCTGAGTTCACGGTGCATCTTTTAAACCTTTTAGCACTCTTGCAACTACAGTAATGATCGAGGGTTCCCATGTGGAAATCAATTTCAGAGATTCCTTGCTTTTCTCGTTAACTTGGAACATCAATAACCTCAGCTTCACCATCACTGTAATCAGCCCAGCATTTCACAGGTTTTTCTGCAACTGTCGCCACCTGCAAATTTTCTTCCACTGCAATGGGAACTTCAGAGGTACCATCCATGGCACTAGAATTCAGGTCAGTCACAACCTCATCGTTTTTACCACTAACAGACTCCTCAACCTCAACACTTTGCTTGTCCAACTGCTCTTCGCCATTCTTACCATCTTTCTCAATGTTGTCCCCTTCACCTAAAGCTTCATTATTTTCGGAGACTCCAATTGTAGCTGGCACAGGTGGTATTATATCTGGTGATATTGGATTCCCAGTTGGTGATATCGGATGCCCATTAGCAGCCCATGGCTGACCAGGAACAAACTCAGCAGCATGTGGGTTCATGATTCTTTGAACAGACCATCCCCCATCTACTACTATGATTTCTCCATTCTGCAACCCGGGCTTGTTCCGCAGGCCCCGATGGCCAGATCTTCCATATCCTCCTGATAATCGTGGACCATAAGGTACCCTTGCTGTGGCTGAGTGGTGAGGGTGTTTCCTGGCTGGACTCATTGTCATCATGGGGGGTACATTAACCGGTGGAGGCAATATTCCACCATGTTCTTTGAATCCTGGCACCACAACTGAGCCAAAGACAGGAATTGTTGACGGATTAAATGGTGGAGCAGCTGCCGAGAGTTTCTTGCTTGTCTCTGTAGGACTGTCAACTGTTTCTTCGCTAGGCGAACGCTTCTCAGAATCACCTTCACTAGAAGAGCAATCTCCTTGCTGTATTTCTATCTCAACAGAACCATCCCCTTCAGGAGACTCTTCTGCAGATGATACCCCTCTGCATTCTTCCTCAGCAGGACCTTGTCCTGATACTTCTAATTGCTCTGCATCAATATGTTTAGATGATATATCCTTTGGATGTTCTGGAGAACCCAATCCTGACCCTTCTACAGTGGCAGGTTCGGATGAGACATTGTTGAAATCTTCAGGATGATCCAATTTCTCAGAGTCTAAAACCAGAGCTTGAGTTCTCTCAGACTCCTTTTTGTCCCCGGATACGAAGCATTCAACTTCTGGAGATGATTCAGGCAGAACAATTTCTCTCATTCCTGAATATTTTCCTTCATCAGCTTCACTCTGTGTCTCCTCTGATGCAAGGGGCGGATTTGGCTCTATTTTCGTGGTTTCAACATTTTTGTTCTCCTCAACGACGATTTCAGCAAAATCCTGCTCATTGGAATCAATTTCCTTTGTTTGCTGCTCTTCAGCAGCCTTCGCTATTGTTCCTGGAGGAGCCAAAGCTACTTCTTTGTAAGATAAAGTTCTTCTAGTGGATTGAATGGTTATTGGACTCATCAGTGGCACAGATTTAGTAACTGTATTGACCGCAGGAGTGACTGGTGCTGATTTAGGATTTGAAGATTTTTCTGCATGTGTAGTTGGTTTGGGACTAAAGCTCATGCTCTTCACTAACTTCTTCGAAACCGGACTAGAAGCAGAGGATTTCATGGCCTCATTCAGGGAAGTTCTAGGCGATGAGAAGCTGGAGGTTGGTCTTGCTCGGTGTCGTGAGTTATCTGCATTGTTGAGAGCAATCGTGTTGAGCTTTGCAAGGTTGGGCCTTTTTGAACCCAAAGGTTTGCGATTTGATAGGAACCGTCCCTTGGGGACAGCTTCTTGCCACCCTTCATCAGAGGTGTCTCCCAGTGGAACTTCATCCTGTGGGCTGCTCAATGCAGGGGTAGGAGCTACTGCAGTTGTCTGCTTCTCCTCAGTTTTTGTGCTGGGTTGAACAAGAGTGCTATTCTCATTATCATTAGAGTTCTCCCTTGGTGAATAGTCCTTTTTAGACATGTCATCCTTGGGATCCTCGTCTTCAGCTGTTTCCCACTGGTTCTGGCCTGATGTTCCTTTGATCTGTGATGAGGGAAAAATATAGATGGGATGCATGCTTGATTATTCAACATAACACAGACAAATGGACATTTTAGGATATACAAAGAGTCAACAAGAAATAGGAAAATAAAATAAAATATACCTTTGCACGGGCTTGTTTCCTTTGAATTTCTCTGATTCTCATCTCTGTGTCCGGATTTATGTAATCTAGCAAGTCTGAAACACTGATCGAGAAATGAAAGAGAATAATCGTTAAAAACTTAAAAGAATGCTTTAATATTTCATCAAAGCAGCTATCACATCAGTGTTATAAGAATCCTGACCTAGGCGTGCCTGGGTGGTCGCCTAAACTTGGCCGGCCCTCTTGGCCATCCGCTAAGTGCTTAGGCGGTCCTTATGGGTGGTCCGGCCACTTAAGAAAGCCTCGGCAGCCAAGGCATACGCTTAAGCGGTTTAGGCATTTGCTCAGGCAACTTAGGTGCCCGCCACTTTTTACCATGTTTATAATTGAAAATATGAATAGAAAATGTGATCGTTATATTATGTTTTTATTGCTCTCGATATAACTTTTACAATGTTAGTATATTTTTCATTAAGAGTTTAAATGGTCATTAGGTTTAGATTTAGAGGGTAAAGGGCCGAGCCCCCGCCTAGGCAACTGAGTGCTAGGCCCTATCTTGGCTAGCCTGCTTGGTGCCTCGCATCCGCCTCCCCTTTTAAAAACATTGTATCCCTAAACTGAAACCTATACTTCACACTTTCGGTTGGTTTAATTAAAGAAAGAAATCTTTTAACCAAAGGATGAATATTTGGATGGATTCAAAAAAATAAAAAACCTAGATATAAATGATCGTATATAAAAGAGTTGAATTTCCCATTTAATGATTCACTTTTTCTAATCACATTAGTCTTTCCTCGTCGATTTCGACAAATTTTCCAACCAAAGAATCTAAAAACTTGACATTGTAGTTCAATAATTCCTAGATCAAACAAATGCTTAATACCATTCTTTCTGGACTTGCACAACATCTTCAGTAATTCAATTAATTCTGACTTTAAGATGAAGATATTACCTTAGATGGCCTTTGCTGGCAATTGAAGCATCAGGCTTTGGCGTACCATTTCGTGCAGCTTCAAGCTGCTCTTGTACCTTGGACTCAAAATACTCAAGCCATGCAGCAGCATCCTACAGCAAGTAGATAAAAGCAGCATTAATTATATGTCTCATTCATTATAAAGGTCCAATATTATTGGATGCTGCATTGACCTGTGTACGAAGATCTTCTGCTCCAAGCTTTGCTTGAAGTATACGTAGAGTTGTTTGCTCATGTTGGACACTTAAAGAATAAGCTTCCATCAAAGACAGAGCAATGGCAATGGCATGATAACTGGCTGCAGTCTGTGATTAGAAATTAAAACCAATTATCTGATGTTACTGTCCCCCCCCCCAAAAAAAAAAAAATTAATAATAATAATAATAATAATAATAATAATAATAATAAAAAATAAAAAATAAAAAATAAAAAAACCCCGGGTGGTTTTATATGTGCATATGAACCTGCCTGTTTGTGAGAAAGCGAGAGAGTGACAGTACCTGAATATGATCAGCTCCAAGTAGTCGCTGGTTGCATTTAAGAGCTTCATGAAGGTACCTAAGTGCAACATGAACATTTCCCAAACCTTCTTCCATCATCGCCACATTGATGTATGTTGCAGCAGTGTTAGGATGTGAGGGGCCACAAGTCAGGTGCAGTAGATACAGCGCACGGTTCACATATCTGGGCACATTTAAAACATGGGTTAAGATTGCAACGTGGTTAGGGGGACATAATCATAAGTTATAAATATAAAATAACCGAGTATTGCTTAAAGATGAAAACACCATTTTGCATTAATAGTCGAGTCTACACTAGGACAATTTGTTTTCCAAAATTTCTCAAAATGAACCAAAAAACTCCTCAGATTTAATATCACAATGGGAATGTCATCCCATTTAACTCTTTTGCTTAATTTATGTCATAAAGATGAAGCAAAATAGTAGAATCTTCTTCATCTTGGTATAACGGGAACAGCAGTTAGGCAAGCCCTTGATTGCATGAACTTAAAAACTTCAACGCCAATGAGGTGGGTGGACTCCACTACCAACTAGCCATCAAAGGTTATGGCATGAATGCCTTTGCCATAACAACCATGGGCAGGGATGGGCACCAAGAAGGGGTGATCCACGCACTGTAGAAATCTTTTGCTTATATATATCGACTTTAACTTTGCTCCTTAGCAACCCCTCTTTGATTGAAAATACTTTACCAAATGACGATCATGGCAATGAGTTACTACCATACTGAATCTTCCCTAAAATATCAATTATTCCATCAGTTTTAGGCGTCTTGAATCCACATCTACAAATTTAATGATAATTACTTTAACATGTCATATCCATTATAATTATGCTTAAAAGCTAATGAAAGATAGCTCCAATATAGCAGATACAACATACAGAATTAATTTAAGGATATAAATATGAGAAATCAATTGTTTACCACTCTGACCTTATGTCGATGAAGGTCTGACATCCAATTCAAACCAAAGATGACAAAATATGGTATTTGTTGTTGTTCTGCCCCGGCCCCCTATAATTTCATGATTGTGATATACTCAAAACTATTTTAAAATATATATTATAGTTCTTGGAAATGACTGCCTGAAGCTACACAATCTTCGCGTCATCTACAGTACCAACCCTGACGCATATGCTTCTAAAGACATCTGGCAGTGCCCATTGTTCTCATCAAATTAGCAAGTGCTGAATAAATTTATATGATGGTTCAAATTTTTGAATTTGAAAATAAACAATTTACTATGAGTTTTATATAAAGTTTTCAAATTGTTGAATTGTTACATTTGAAGTTCCCAAAAAAAATCAAACCTATGATCACCAAAGAAACAAACATGATTAAGGATTTAAAGAATATATAAGAATTGGTGATAAACATTCGAGTCAGATTGTGTGGGAAATTGTTATAATTAATATGCTCAATAGAGAATAATTGGAGGCAAGAATGAGACACTTAACTATTCGCTATTAAGATTTCTGCAGCAATCAACTAATTCTAGTGCAATGACAAGAATAAAGACTTACACCACCATCAATAAATCAATGCCGCAATGAGGACAACTCATTCGTGCCTAAACCCTTCAGCATAAAGCATAGAATTCAATGGACCACAAAGAAAACCATGTTTAAAACTTGCGTGGATTCAGATTATGGCGGACGTCTGTCAGGATTCTTCATGCACCTCCTACCTCACCAAAGGGTTTTCTTACTTTTTTATTGTTTTATTGTTTTATGGTGTCTTAAAGTAGGCCACAGGCCACAGGGCTACATCAGCTCGCATTGATTCATCAACCAAGATGATCCAACAGAATCATTGCATGAAACTCAAGACACCTCTGAAGAAAATTTTACGATTTCAGACTGATATAACTGTATCATAAAAGCACCATTTCTCGAACAGGAAACCTTAAGGACCTCTTATATACCACCTCATGATTTGTTTTACTTTAGCTAAGAATGGCCATGTATGCTGATCGTTGACAGGATACATGGTGGGAACAAGATGTGATTGAAGAAATTGGAAGAAACTAATCAAGGCCTTGTAATGATAGAGGAATAAATATGTTTTAGGCCTCTCATCATAGAAATCACATGGTCACCTACTTCAACACCTCGCTCATTGCAAATTTCTTCGGATCTCTTGCCCAAACGATTACACACACTCTCGCACATCACATGCATAGAGATTTCAAGGTTTCACAAACAGTTAACGAATTTAATTGTTATTAAATCTTTCATTCATCTAAAAATTCAATTATAGACTTACATTTATAGGAAAAGAAACAAAATCGTATGCATGCTCATACCCATACTCTAAATGTGACTCAAACTCCTAAATAAAATAAATAAAAGTGTCTTCCTTCGAAAGAAATTTTAAAAGTCTAAAAACAAATAAAACAAAAGCTCAAATATAAGAGATACAAAGAGGACTCAAAGATTAAAAGTTTAAACTGGTTGAACTCTTAAGATTATCTCAAACTCCTAAATAAATTCAAATTGTGTTTCTTCTATGATTAGGAGTCGTTTCTTAATTAGGATGTGCTTCAATTCCCAACAAAACATGCACGTAGTTCAATATTTTTTTGGCATCAAATCTCCTTCAGTTAGAGAAAAACTCGACCTCAAGTTTCAAAGTAACATAATTTGTAGAAGCTAAGGCAACCATGTTTAGTAAAGAACAATGGCATAAATTAGTACAAGAAAAGATGCATCTGCTAGCTTGTAGATAATAGATTAGTTGGAAGACCAAAATCTATATGATTTACCTTAAATGCAACAAGCAGATGGCTGCTCAAACATGAACTCTGAAGATATTGATTCTAACTCTATGTTCAGTTTTGTCTGTAATTGTATATTCATCTTGGGCTCGGGCTCAGAATCTGACTTAGAGCCATATCTCTGGTCATACATCTGGCTTGGGTTCAGACGCAAACTCAGTCTCGGAATTGGGCTTTAATTCATGTTATAGCTCAGACTCAGTCACACACTCAGACTCAAGTATGTGCTTAAAACTCAAGTGCGTGTTCGGACTCAATCATAGATTCAGCCTTAAATACGGAGACGAATCCAAGCTTGAGCTTAAACTCAAACTCGGTTTCAAATCTTGACAACATCTATCTGTGACTACATGTTAGCAACATGGTCAGTCTTTTGATCTGCTTATTGTCTCATTTATAAATGGAATGCAGCTGTGAGCTCTGTACAACTATCTACCAATGACTTTATCTCTAACGTAAACATATTTGTATTACTTTACTGCAGGCCTATGGAGATACCGATGTCGCAGCTTGATCTTTATCTTTGACCAACTCTGATAAGCATAATAATTTTCAATCCATCACTCTCGAGCTTCTCAACTAACTTATACTTAGTATACAAATAGTCATACTCTTCTGTCAAGTTCTGAGAAAAAATGATCAAGATGATATTCTTAATCTTCATAGTCAAACTGAATTACATATCTGTGGAAAGATACAAGATATGATTCTATCTGAATGCATCACTTTCAAATATATTTTATAGATGATAATAATAGCATCGATCTGGATGAATACTCACCATTTATGATGTAAAATACACTCAAAATATCTCAAAATATCTCAAGATCGATTTAACTGGCAATTGGAGCAAACGGCTCAAAATTGGACTTAAAAATTAGTACAAAACTCCATAAATCAGCCCAAAACAAGTTTACCTTTGGGTTTAGTTCAGGTTTAGAGTAGTTCAAGCCCGATCTAGTCCATGCCTGATTTGATACAGATTTGTTCTGGTTTAGATCAGGGTCCAATCAATGGAATAAGGTAACTGAATTAAGTTCTATTTAGGTTTGTTTGCAAGACTTCTCCTCAACTTTGACTTTGACTTGATCCAAATAGGAATTAGCTAGTCTTAATTCAAATCAAATTGTGAATCCAATCTCTACTTTGTGATCATTTGTAAAGCCAGTGTTGTTCCTTAGAGCTTCAAACCCCAAATCTGACTTCAACTGGGTTGCTCAAGTTGCTGGGGCTTCACTTCGACAATGGTATCGACAATGGTATCGATATAGATCAAGCTATAGTGCTTAAGACCGACGTTGATGGCAAGGAAGAATAGGATGATAATGTTCAAGATGCAAAAGAAGGTAGTTGGAACTTCAATAGACTATGACGAATGATAGGTAACGATGCCGAGGTTTGAAGAGGATGCCAAGCATCAACAACTTCAAATCCTAATGAGGATATGGATTATAGTAATGGTTTTGTTGAAATTTGGTTCTATGGTGTGGATACTTTGATTCTTGGATGGAGTACAAGAATAAGAATATATTGATGATGATGATTTTAGTGAACTTGATAAGGAGTTTGGAGGGTTTTGATTTGGATTTGTGGGATCTGTCATTGTTGGAGGTTGAAGACGATGAAAAATAACATATGCAAATTTCAGATATTTTTGTTGGTTGCTATTTTAACTAAAATCAAAGTAGCAGTTTTTTTGTCACAATCTAAAACTTCAAAATATAACTAAATGGGAAGAAGTAAAGAAGACAGAAAGATCAATTGGAAAAATCAAGAGTTTTAGCTCCGATGCCAATTGACGTGAAAACATGATGGGAACAAGATGTTATGGAAGAAATTAGGTAATAAATTTATTAAAATTTTGTAAAGATTGATAAATAAGTTTTACACCTCTCATCACGGAAATCAAATGATCACCGATTTCAACTCATTGCACATTAAAAATTCTATCGAACCTCATACCCAGACAATTAAGCCCACTCTTGCACCTCGCAAGCATACAACCTCGCATGCATAGAGAATTCAATGGTTTCGTAAATATAAAGTTTACGAACTCAATTTTTATTCAATCTTCTATTCATCTAAAAATTCAACAGCCTCGTGTTTATATGAGAAGAAGTAAACTTCAACTCATGCTCAGAATCTAAACCTGACTCAAACTCTTAAATAGAATAAATAAATGCATCATCCTTCAAAAGAAAACTTAAAAGCCCTAAAACAAATAAAATAAAGACTCAAAATAAAAGAAATATATAAAGAACTCAAAGATTAAAAGTTTAAAATGACTCAAACTTCTAAAGATTGACTTGAACTCCTAAAGAAAATCTAACTTTTTTCCTTCTACCATTAGAATTCCTCCCTTGATTTGGATACGTTTCAATTCCCAATAGAACCGGCATGCAGCGCATGTTCGTTCTGCATCAATAATACCCACCAATGTGGGAAAGGATACACACGGTTTTCATAAGGAAGAATGTGATGGGCTCATCACGTACTCGCGGCAGCGCAAGAGGAGTGGGCCGGCTTCTACATGAGATTCAGGTGAGTATTCGTAACTTTTGATCTTTCTTACAATTTTATAATTTTAGAAAAGGGGCTTAGTTGCAAATTTGTATTTGTTAGGAGAATAAATACCCATTAGGGCCGGGCGGCTATTACTATGCATATTTTGATAATTTTGAGAGAGAAGATAGAGTTCTTTAAGTTCTTCGGGAAGGTGCGGACGTCTCTTATCAATCGACGTCTTGGGAGGGAGGTTATCCCTTTGATTGTAGCCATTTATCTTACTTTATTTCCAGTTTTTCTCAATAAAGTTTTAGATTTCCTTTGAGTTCTATCAATTTGGTATCAGAGCCTGAGAGCACGTGGAAGATGACGGGAGTCATAGCACTGCAGTTTCCTGAGTTCCACCTTAAGAAGAATGTAGCTCTTTTAGGGGGAGTAGTAATGGGCTCATCACGTACTTGCGGCAGTGCAAGAGGAGTGGGCCGGCTTCTACATGTGATTCAGGGGCGTATTTGTAACTTTTGATCTTTCTTGCAATTTTATAATTTTAGAAAATGGAGTTAGTTGCAAATTTGTATTGTTAGGTGAATAAATACCCATTAGGGCCGGCAGGCTATTACTATGCTTATTTTGATAATTTTGGGAGAGAAGAGCGAGTTCTTCGAGTTCTTCGGGAAGGTGCAGACGTCTCTTATCAATCGGCGTCTTAGGAGGGCGGTTACCCCTTTGATTGTAGCCCTTTATCTTGCTTTATTTTCAGTTTTTCTCAATAAAGTTTCAGATTTCCTTCGAGTTCTATCAGAAGGATATGAAAAGGGCATAATTCTTAATCTGTTTCCAAGAATATCTTGATCCTCATCATCAAAAGCAGTAACTTCCATTTGCCACTGAAAAAAAATGCTTCAATGGAAAATATATGTACTAAATCCAAGAATGATATGGAAAACAAAGTGATTATCAATTACTATTGCCCGTTCAATGCATCTGATAATACAAAAATCAATGTCTACATGTGAGCGATTTAGCAAAAATACTGTGTGAAACTCGGAATTATTGCTTTTGCATTCTCAGGAATTCATAATAGCACCGCAAAAGGAGACATAAAATGCACTGTGGTAGAAGTGGTTTTACATGTTGCAAATATGAGAGTAATTTCCTGCACTTCACCTAACACTTAGAGTGTCTACACTAGCTTTTACAACCCTTCTAGGTCAGCACAATTCATTATGATTATATCGTTAGCAGTTAAGCTTTGTCTTCTAAATTTGGTTGAAATCAGACTTGGATCCATTTCCTATGGTTCCCATTCCACAAAGACCACAAGATCAGCAGCTATATATCATAATCATGCATGGGGTGTTGTTCCATATATTATTATGGTCCTTATTTTGCTTAGCAATTAGCATTAAAACAGAATGTAGTACTTATGGTAACTGCACCAGTACCTCTGTCAATACATGTGTCTTATTAAAAACTTAATCCCGACCAGTCTTACAAGTGCTTATGGAATCAATACAACTAACTAATACCATAGGTTTAAGGTGTACGGTGCAACTCACTTTAAAGCCAATTCTGTATGTTGGAGACGGTAATAGAAAACAGCAAGATCTCCATAGCTTTTCATTGTATCCGGATGGTCAAGACCAAGTTCTCTCTCATTGATATCCAAAGCCTTTTGCTGATAGATGGTGGCCTGTAAAATTAGAGACAAAACATTAAAAATGTGAGAAGTTAAAGAAATCCAGTTACATCTAACATCTAAGAAGAAAGCATAGTTGCTCATGTACAAAACACATACAAAATTGGCTAAAAAGGAAGTGGGCATAGTTTCCGTTTTTCAGTGAAAATCTAAATGCAGCTTCTACATCATAAATTTCCTGCAAACAAAAAAAAACAAAAGGCACGCACACACACAAAAATTTATGGGCAAATATGTGTGTGTATAAAGATTTCAGACAATGCATGATATGAACCATCTCCAAGCTGTTCAAGGCCAGATACACATTGGGCACGTCATACACTTAATTGTTAAGTATACTGCACACTACGGGGCAAAAACGTGTCAAAACAGATACATGAGCTTCCATGTGCCAATGCCACATAATTCATTACTTCACTAAAAAGGAAGATATATTATTCTTCACGAGATGACTGGTTTATATTCAAATCCAAGAAAACGTGATTTGCCGATAGTCATACAACATACTTCCCCATATCTATTATACAAATGAGAGATGCTTTTGAATGGGTTTGCTTTTGAATGGTTTGCTGACTAGGTCAAAGACGTAGGTAGAAAAACAATTAAAATTTAATCTTAATGAATCAATGGTTATGATGAGAGTTTGTAAAAATTTTGAGGTGAAATCCTAAAAATTTGGGGGAACTAAACCGGGAAGGAACTAAATTTTGGGAAAACTAAAAGTTTAAATTTTGAGAGACTAAATTTTGGGAGAACCAAAATTTTTGGGGGGGAACTGAATTCTCTGGTGGGAATTAAATTTTAATTTAAAATTTTAGAGGGAACTAAATTTTGGTGGCACTAAAATTTTAAATTTTGTGAGGAACTAAATATTAAGGGAACTAAATTTTTAGGGGGACAAATTAGGAACTAAATATTAAGGGAACTAAATTTTTAGGGGGACAAATTTTTACATCAGCTAAAATTTAGGGAGAACTAAATCTGGAAAGAACTAAATTTGGAGGAAACTAAAAATTCTAGGAGAACTAAATTTTAGTTTAAATGCGGTTAAATTTTTTGTTTAGTGGAGAATGTTTTGAAGGTGTGTAAATTCTTTGAGTATTTTGAATGGGGTTTAATTTTGGAGTAAAATAATGCGTTTCACTAGGGTTTTGATGGTAAAAGGGGGATTTTTAGATCTAGATCTGGAAATTCGGATCTAAAAATGGAAGATTAATACTACAAAATAAGCTACTCGCTAATTAACGACTACAAAATTAAAGGACAATTAGCTAGAGATTAATCTAAGGGAATAGGAAAAGCCTAAAACAATTGATCTAAGGAATAATCTAATAAAAGAAACTTCTCTCACAATTTTCGCATGCTCATTAGGGCCGGCTAAACCCCTTTAAATAGAAAAGTTACTCTATTTGTTATTTTACTAAAATGCCCTTAGCCTCCAAAATTCCAGCCGCATCACAAAATATTTTGAATGATGCTGCAATTTTTTTGGGAAATTTTTTTTGGGGAAAGAGCTTTTAAATGTGTTGAAATTTTTCTTTAAAATATTTTGAATACCACGTGACTGTCACGGGTTATGACTAGAACATGTATAATAAACGAACATGTCCACTTCTAAAGGATTTTCATCTTTACGATAAAATTATTTTTACGAAAGAAAATGGTGCTCTCCAAGAAAATAGAAATTGACAATGATGAACTGAAAACCTCAGCGACAGAAGAATGGTTTCTTGGTGCTAGATCTACAAGGTTGGGTAGCTGCAATTAACAATAGTTGTCATTGGCGCACTTCGGAACAAAAAAAAATGATGATTCACTTCTCTTAATGCATTGAATTAGCTGGGTAGGGACATGGTTGTCTAAAATAGTATAAAAGTGAGGCAGATACATAAAAGTGAAAATTTTGACATGATTGTCAAACCCAATTTCAAAGTTGAATGTATATGCGGACCCAAGTTTGTAACCACATGTCCAAATAATAAGTCAAATTCGAATCCAAAGTTTTACCAACCTAGCATGTTCCATTCCATTAGACATGTAAATTTAATTATTTTCTTACGGAATCAGTGATTACTATCCTTAAGATCAGTTAGAACATCAAACCATAAGCAATTTTCCAATTTTAGCACCTATGCTAACATCGAACAACATTGATTTGCTCATTTTTTTTGAAAGTATTTTTTTAAAAATGGGCATCTTTACAAAATCCATTTTCTAGAAGGTATTTCAAAAACTGACCAAGTTTTTTGATTTGTGATAATTGACCAACATTGGTCCACGTTAGCGTAGACTTCAGAGTTGAAGTTTTTGATCTTTTGTTCCCTTCAAACATAATTAAACCTGCAAAATTAATGGCATGAAACAAACCCGAAGTCAGAATCCCTATATTCTGATTATGCATGTTAATTGGAGTTTGTGGTTGTCAAATTTGGGCCCAAATATCAAATCACTTACAAACTCGAGATTTGCAACTCCAGTTAAATTGCTCGTATTTATTTGCCATGGTTCTATGCTTTCGTTGTTTAACATTTTCTATCATTGTTATATACCCTAAACCAACCACTTTCACTGCCATTGCAACATATCTGTTACCCCGACCGCATGTGGGCTCGATTGATTCTAGATTTAGTTATATATCTCTCTTTAAGGATTTAAATTCATCAATGGTAACTTTTGTTTTCCCTATGAATTGATTGTTCTCTTTGCCATCACTCGATTTTGATTTCTTTACTACCCTGTCATAAGCTCTCTTATTTTCAGGTACTTTTAAAATCCTTTCATATCCACCTTAGCTACCTTCTCCCTCCCACCAATCATCGGTTCCCTTACTCTCTCACCTCCCCCTTCTCTCCCTCGCCTCCTCTTCAATCGTTGCCACTCTATTAAAAAGAAAGAAAGAGTTGGACCCAGGATTGTGATGGGATCATAACTTACAAGATGCGGCGACGAAGATTAGGATAAGGGGCAGCACGGGCAAGTGGCGGCTGAAGGCTGAACTGATGACAATGATGTAATTTTGGAGTCCCTGTGTATTTCCATAATTATTGGGAAATCAGCTTATTATATATATGGGGGCTAGAGTAATTAGTTTCTCATGTTGAATTTGGCGAGAATAGTAGAAATTAGTGAGTAGAATCCTATAATAGTTGAGAGAGTTGGTCCTCCTCTCGAATTAAGGCTAATTATCTTCTCAATTCCACTTTTATCAATAAAACCCCTAAATTTCTTCCCCAAATTTCTTGCAAATCTTATCAATTTGATATCAGAGCGTTCAATCTTGATGCCAGTGAAAAAATTTGACACTTAAAAGTGAAGTTTAAAAGCAAAGTGTAGCTACACAAGAGACAATGGAGGAAGGACATCAGGCGACCATCAGACGATGGATGAAAGGATCGCTTCGATGGAGGAAGAGATTTCATCTCGGATGAAATCATCGATGGAATCTTTAATGAAATCATCGATGGAACCCCAAATGAAACAAAATTCGGAGATGAATAGCCGTCCTCCGGCTGAGGTGGGTACTGCGAAGATAGATCTGGATGAAGATGAAGATGACATCAAAGATCTGAGCCAAAAGACGATATCCTTGGTCAATGGCAAGGAGAAAGTCGTCAACTTTAAGTAAGATCGCCAAGACCAGAGACCCTGCAACTTTGGAAGAGGGTGGCAAGGGTGACGACACACGACAATAGAGACAGAGGCCCCGCGTCCCCTGGGCAGGCGTCATGGGTTTGACGACCCCTAAGCAAACCGCTGGTGGTCCGACGACCCTCCAAAAGACTGCCAATGGCCCCACGACCCCTGTTTTTCAGGCGAAAGGCCTACCAAGGCTCGGCGACAACCTCCAGGTGGTGGTGGCCCGTCAAGGGGTTTGGCGACCATCGTGGCATCTATCCAGGCTTCAATGAGGATGATAAAGACCCTGATTGGTTCGAGGACTGTTATGGAGACGACGACATGACAGAAGGAGCCATGTTGGGGGAACATGGATGGGCCACGGCTACACACCAGAATACTAATCAGTAGTTTCACTATGGGCAGTCCAAATGAAGAGCATGTCAGGGAAACTTGGACATTGACAACAGAGCCCGGAGGCTAAAGATGCCGATCTCTGGTGGATGACTCTTTTGAATGGGTTTACCGCGAATATAAATACTTCACTGTGAACTGTTTGACAGATGGAGAAGTTTATGGCTGATGGTCTATATTTGGAGTGAAAGGCATTGGTCTGATTTCAATGGAGGAAGTAGAGGTAGCCAATGTGTTCATGTAAGGAGTTCAATGATTGCTTGATGGACCAATTTCGTGACACTCGTAGAAAAGATTTCCAAGAGCATATCCTTGCACTCAAGCAGAATGGCATCGTCAGATATTACAGTGAGATTCGAGTTGCTCTCGGGCCGAGTAAAAAGAATACATAAGGCGGTGTTAGAAGAGAGTTTCATGAAGGGGCTCAATATAAACATTCGAGTCGAGCTTCGCTTGCAGAGACCTAAGAGGCTGAGTGATACGGTAGAGATGGTTTATATGATTGAGGATATGAACATAACTGAACAGCAGACCAAGGGCACCTGAGTCGGCTCCACTTTTTACAGTTAGACATAGCCATGGGGCAGAAGACGTTGTCAAGAGGGGCCCGGATCAATAGAGATAAAACCATCAAGGAACAGCCAGTGGGACAGTTTCAGTGCGTCATGAAGAGTGAGATTCAAAACAAGCAGATAAATGAGCTATGATTTTGATGTGATGAGAAGTTTTTTCCAAGACATCGGTGCCAAGACCGCACCCTTCATGTTTTGATAGTCAATGATGAGGATGAGGATGATGATGTAAAAGTATAGGAAGAGGCAGGAGGGCAGGAACACCCTCATTTAGACGTGGCTGAGGTCTCATTAAACTTTGTGATGTGGTTTACCCTGAATCATACCATGAAGTTAACGGATTGCAAATCAGGATGTCACGATGCTTATTGATAGTGGATCCACCTATAATTTTATTTGTAATAGAGTGATGGATCAGCAAAGGGTGTAACTGGTGGACATTGGGACCTTTGGGGTGCTAATGGGGGCAGAGAAGATAGAGCACAGTTGGGGAGTATGTCGCGGGCCCATATTGACACTACATGAAATCCAGATCTTGAAGGGCTACTTACCACTTGAACTTAGCAGCACTGACGTGACATTAGCGATGAGATGGCTGCAGTCGCTGTGAAAAATGAAAGTAAACTGGAAGATGTTGCACATGGAGTTCCAGGTAGGAAACAGAGCAGTCACACTCCAAGGTAATCCTAGCATATGTCGAACCATGGTTTCTTTGAAAACCATGACAAAGGCAATACATACAATGGGATGGATTTGTGGTCGAGTTATATATAGCTTGGCAGTGGAGGATGATGGTGAAAAGCAAGACATTCCACTGGCAGTACAACAGCTTCTGCTTTGGTTTGAGAGTGTTTCAGACACCTCGTAGTCTTCCTCCATCGCAGGATCACGAGCACGTCATAGTCCTGAGAGTGAAAATCTCACCAATCAGTGTGAGGCCATATCGATACCCAAATGTTCAGAAGGACGAGATCGAGCAAATAGTTAAGGAGATGCTTCAGGCAGGAGTTATTTAGCATAGTGTGAATCTATTTTCAAGCCAATCCGGCCAGTCATTGACTATCGAGCCCTGAACAAGGTGATGTTTCCAAACAAGTTCCACATTCTGGTCATCAACGAGTTGCTAGATGAGCTTCATGTAGCAACGGTCTTTTCATTGATTGATTTGAGGTCGGTTACCACCAGATTAGGATGCGAGCGAAGGACAGGGCTAAAACTGCTTTCAGGACTCAGAGGAACAAAATGAATTTTTGGTCATACCTTTTGGTTTGACCAATGCATCTACTACTTTTCATGCCCTCATGAACAAGGTATTTCGGCATTGCTTGTGGAGGTTTGTGCTGATCTTTTTTGCCGATATCTTGGTGTACAGTCGATCTATGGAGGCGCATATGGAGCATTTGGATATTGTTACAGGAGCTGTAGAACCATCAATTGTATGCCACCAGAAGAAATGCATTCATGCAGACAAAAGTAAAGTATTAAGGGCATGTGGTTTCAACGGCAGGGGTGGCGACTGATAGGTCCAAAATTACTGCGACCACTGACAAAAAAGCTAAAGAAGGACAATTTCTAGTGAGGTAAGGAGGCGACCTGTGTATTTGAGTCATTGAATCAGTCAATAACCTAGCCTTACCAGATTTGTGTCGGTCGCTCATTGGTTGAGACATGCTTCTGGGTATGGATTAGGCGCAATACTAATTCAGAACCTGCGGCTGGTATCCTATTTTAACCAGGTGTTGACGAAAAGAGCTCGACTCAAGTCAGTTTATGAGCGCGAGTTGATGGCTATTATTCTGACGGTACAGAAATAGAGGCCTTACTGTTGGGATGATGCTTTATAGTGCAGACAGATCAAATGAATATTAAGTATCTTTTGAAGCAACGAATGGTGACTAAGGAGCATCAGTGTTGGCTCTCGAAGCTTCTAATGTATGACTTCGAGATTCAATACGAACCAAGGCTATAGAATAAGGCGACAAATGCTTTGTTCAGATTGGTGGATTCATAGTTGACAGCCTTGTCCGCTTCGGTGGTGCTCGATTAAGAACCCTTGTTGTGAGAGATTGAGACAGATGAGAAATTGGCAAAGATTCAATGATATAAGGGTCGACAAAGTACTCAAGTTATTCTTTGGAAGGGCAACGATTGTTGTACCAAGGGTGGCTTGTTTTGCCTATTTCGACATACGAGAGTTCCATAGAAGTATAGTTGGTGGACATTCTAAGGTCCTCAAGGCTTACCAATGCCTGGCTATATAGTTATTTTGGACGAGGATGAAGAATAATATGGAAAACATTGTGGCTAATTGTGATGTTTGCCAACATCACAAGTATATGGCAATAGCTTCTGAGGGACTGATATAGCTTATGTCCTTACAGATCGGGTATGGGAGTCACGATAGATTTTATCAAGTGATTGTCCAGATCCGAATGATATGCAGTCATCTTTGTTGTTGTGAACCATCTCAGCAAGTATGCACATTTTGTGGCCCTTCGAATATGCACATTTTGTGGCACTTTGACATCCTTACACCACAGTGATGGTAGTAGCGATATTTATACGAGATGTGGTACAATTGCATAGGATTCTGGAGTCTATTGTGTCAAATCGCGATGGTGTCTTCTTGAGCCACTTTTAGATGGAGCTATTCAGGATGCAGTGGACTATCTTGAAGTGAAGCACATCTTATTATCCTCAGATGGACGACCAAACTAAGGTGGTCAACAAAAGCATTGAGACATCTGCGATGTTGTGTCAGAGGTGTCGAAACAGTAGGTGAAGTGGTTAGCGTGGGATGAGTACAGTTACAACACTTCTTATCGTACAGCATCTCGGACCACTTCTTTCAAAATCTTATATGGGCGTGATCCTCCATATCTGCTGCACTACAACCACAGTTCTACACTAGTGTCTCAAAATGAGCAGTATTTTGGAGGAGAACGACAGTGTGCTAAAGGAGTTAAGTGGCATTTGGTGAGAGCCCAACAGATTATTATGAAGAAACAGGCAGATGTGCATAGGAGAGAGGTATAGTTTGTCGTGAGAAACCAAGTTTATTTGAAGCTCCGGCCATATCGTCAAAGATCCTTAGCTCACATGAGAAATGAGAAGCTAGCATCACGATATTTTTATGACTTATGAGATTGAGGATAGGGTTGGATATGTTGCCTATCGTTTGAAGTTACCGTCGGCATCTACTATATACCCAATTTTTCACATCTCACAGCTCCGCCAAGCACACCTTCCATATCTCTACACCGACTTTGACCGAGGACATAGAGGTGATTTTGGAGCCATTGAAGTTAAAGGGGGTTCGCAAGGAAGCGCGGGTACTAAAGAAGTGTTAATCCGGTGGAAGTGCCTACCTAACGATAAAGTGACATGGGAGCAATCTGGAGCCATCCAGCAGCAGTTTTCATATTTTTACCTTGAGGACAAGGTGGCTCTTTTGGGAAAGTAATGACGAGATCATTACTTACCAGATATGTGGACAAAGATTAAGGCAAGGGGCGGTAAAGGCAATGGATAGCTTAAGGCTAAAGTGGTGGCAAAGCAGTAATTTTAGAGTTTAGTCGTATTTTCATAATTATTGAGAAATAGTCTTATTATATATGTGGGCTATGATAATTAGTTTCTTGTGTTGTATTTGGAGAGAATAGTAAAGATTAGATAGTAGAACCCTGGAATAATTGGGAGAGTTGGTCATTCTCTCGAATTGAGGCCAATTATCTTGTCAATTCCACTTATATCAATAAAAACCCCAAATTTCTTCCACAAATCTTTTGCAAACCCTATCAAATTGTCAACCCCCTAATTATGGCGTTGATATTAAATAAAATTAAATAGTTCTTTACAAAAATTGGCATTACAAATCACAATTTTACAAAAATCGTGTTTGAAAGACACAAGTTTGGCATTGTGGCTGAACCAAAGTTGGTTGATTTTTATAAATAAAAAACTTAGTTGTTCTTGAAACTAGTTTTCCAATTTTTTTAAGAAATTATCCTTTAGAACATTGTCCTTTTATCTTTGGTAGTCAACCAATGGATTACTTTCCCATAGATGTGGTTAATCATGCACCCATCATGTAAAAGACAGGAGAATTCAACATATTTTTCCTTGCAAACCAACCCAAGATGCTTTTGATTAACAAAATAAAAAATTCTAGACTAGAAAACATGATTCATGTCTCCCACCACATTAGGCACAACAAATACAGTAGGGTTATATCAACTTGAGCCCAATATCAAAGAATGGTGGGGTACAAGGGGATAAATTGAAGGAGAAGGGTCATGAATAATCTAGATGTAGAATGCCAAATGGTCTATTTACCCCAGCGCTTTTCGACTCGGATGCACCGATCTCGTGTACCCATCAGATGCATACCTAATTACCATATCGGATATGTACCCAATTCTTATAGAAGGGTCATGTGCCTGGGATTTTCCAATTTTCTACATATCCATGTATCTGTATCGTGTAGTATCTTATACTTGTATTTGTAACTATGCAACCAAGCTTGTCAAAGTTGAACATGAATGTTTGTTTAGCTAGGTCAATCTGGTCAAATCCATTTCTTCGTCTCCAAAACAAACCAATTGGAAGCAAGCTATCAATGCCTACTTCCATGTTCGTCCAATAAAAATGATTCCCTTTTCTTTGTCGGCGTTAAAAAACTCTACGCTTTGGGAGGGAACACAATACAGGCAAAGACCAAGGACTACAAGTTTACAACATGGAACCACCGACATGCTAATGAAATACAAACCACCGACATGCTAATGAAATAGAAGATTTAACGTAAAACCCCCGCGATAAGAAATAGTTTGGCTTGAGCAGTCATATAGACTAGAATACAAAAGGGATCAGTGACTTACATGTGGATTACTCAAGTATGAAATACAAGCATAGACTATGCAAGCATTGCACAAGAATCAGCTCCCAACAGTGACGTTTCTAGATGTCTTCTTGTTATTCTCTATAGGCGATATGCCATTGCAGGTTTTTGTAGCTTATGTAAGTGACTATTGATATTTGAAAGTAAATTCAGGGTGAAAGGAAAATTGCAACTAGAATGATATGTGGGAATGATATGCTTTAATCATGTAATTTTGATGTGACAAAACCTGGACCGTATAGAAGTTCCCAACAATCATGTAGTTGCCCATAGCACAAATAGGAAAATCCCAATGTCAACGCAGATAATGATAAGAGTGTTAATTTGTCTGATTTTCTCGGTATGTTTAACTCAGTGTGATATTGTACAGCGCATGGTTTAATTGTGTTTACCTGACTAGTTAGTGTTGTTTGGCCTACCAAAACCTACTTAAAACGGTCTGGACCAGCAGTGTCCCTTGTTATTACTATCACTCTCCTGCTCCAAAACTCAAGTTAGATTCAGATATAAATCTTTTTGACGTTATATTTTTCCACTGAGAGGTCCTAAACCTTATGACTATCTTGGGCACATCCCTTTTATCGCCATGTTGCATCACTAAACCTTTCAAAAACAATGTCGCATCATGAACATTCTAGTAAATTCATACCCTGATACGTAGATTGGGATTGTCCTTTATATATGTTAGTTTGCCTCCCAGCATCAATTGTCATAATAATAATCCCCATTTCCTATAATTTTATTTCCTTCTTTAAAATATCCACGCATGTCTGATGCGGGCGGACCTAGCCCCGCATCCTCCCTTTCCACATTAAAACGCTGTTTTAATCCCTCTTGAGCGATTGATTCGTATCAATTTCCTTTCAGGATATGATGATTTCTAACACATGACTCAAGTACCGCACCTGGAGAAACTCTAACAAACATAACTAGCACTATATATCAAGTCGTCCCTTTTAAATCCGGGATCTTGGTATTTTTGTTATACAGCATATTAGCATAAAGGGTAAATTGCAGAAACTACCCGAGTTTCACAAATATAATTGAACTAGTACCACGTCATATAAGAAATTAGCATAAAATATCCCTAAAAATTAGGGGATGCTACCCATACTCAATTGGCACAAGGGGTACTAACACCGCCTGTCTGGGGTAGTTTCTGGTACTTTGTTAGACAATGGGGGATATGTTCAAATATGTCCATAGAACAGGGTTGTGCCTGCAATTTACCCTAATGTAAATTTACGTGCTTGTTAACAATTGACCTGTCGATCTTAAAATGATTCTTCGAATCGATGCGTGATTATCAATCCAATTTTAAACAATATGGGTTATAACTTGTACGTCTATCCTTTGGACATCCAATCTCCATTAGGGAAAAAACCTAGCAAGTTAGCACTCGTTAACCGGATATGTAGCATCCAGAGTTCCTTACAAAAACAGTTATCAAGAAAAATACCAAAATTCAATGTGCATGAAGTTATTGTTCTATTGATGCAATTTCCTGCATGCATCAAATATTATCCCTCTATGTCTTTGAATCTTAGTCAAGACAAATATTGTTGCACAAGAATAAACCATTCTATCTATTCTGAAGTTTCCCAATTCACCAAGAGACCGCCTACATTTACGTCAAGTTCCTCACTTACAGCTGTGAAATAGGAATACTAGCCTGGGTCGGAAAAGGTTACTGCCAGATTGGAAATAAATGTGATTAATCCTTCCTTGGAGTATTTCAACTTAGGAATCATGTTCTATGTAGCACAAAAATCATTGTGAAGAGGCAAGGCCCAAAAGATGACATTAACAATGAGGTCTACAGCGGAAGTATGAAGCATTTGTTGACCACTCATCCTTGATGACAGCATTGGCATGCACCGTAACCCACATCACCTCCCTTTTGTCCCAAAAAAAACCCCAAGAAAAAAAAAGTGAAAGAACGATCTTGATCACATTTTGAGTGTCGAGTCCACATACCTGATTAAAATCTCCAGTATGGTAAAGAACCACAGCCAATAGGCTATATGCTCCTGCTGTCATTCTATGGTAGGGACCACAGACCGCCACAAGTTTTGCAAGTGCCTTTGTATTAAATAAAAAACACGGAAGACGTCAAGTAATTGTTCGAGCACATCCAACAATCAAAAAAGCAGTAAGTATACAAGAAAGTGTTTTAGTACCTTCGTGCCATAATTAACAGCATCCTCCAGTTTGCCTTTATCCAGTGAAGTCTTAGATGATTCTAACAGAGTCCGTCCATCTGCAGATGAGCATGCTACATGCTGCCATATAGAACTACAAGTATGAGTATTAAAATTTCTAAAAACCTGAGTCAAATTTGATTCGTGGCTATGAAACATATTCTTACTTTGTAAACAGGAACCATACTGATAATATCAGACTTCTTGAATGGAAAAGGACTATCCATATCATAGTCTCTGGGAACTAGCTCAAGTCCTACCTGCACCATCCATTCGATTCAACCAAATCAGGGAGGAATGTGGGTGGGTGGATTGGTGTGCGGCGTGCCCCTGTGTTCAGCCATAAAAAGTGGAGATATACAAGTAACTTTCGATTTTAGGCAAGATGATAGAATAGTATATCACCTTGTGGCAAAGTCCACGGAGAATGGCAAACTTTCTCAAATCACTGCAACTTTCCTCTTTCCATTTCCACCCATATCTCTTGTATAAAAAGGTTTCTAACCATTTCTTTTTCAGGTTTTCATCATTCACCAAGTTTGTAACTGCATTATCTGGTGGCAATGATCCCAGTAAAACGTTCAAACAGGAGGCGACCAATGAAGCAAAGTCGGCTATGTTTTCTGCTGCTGCAATAACTGCCAGCAATATATGTTTAAATGCGCGAATGAGCATCTCATGTGTACAGAGTGATTGCACATGCGGAAGTTTGTCGGCCAACTCAACCTGTTATGATGAGTGAAACACTAATTTGTTGCCGAATGTTGAGATCTAAGATTTCAAATCGATTCTATACTGGTCCAACAATACTATATATGTGTAGATACATACCACACGTCCCAGAGAATACATTTGCAAGCCCCTAGTATGCATGAAATCTGTCAATGTCCTCCCATCAACAGGAGAAAGTTCGAGTGAACCAAAATCCGCAACCTGCGAAATTTTGCAAATTTACATCCATGCATTAGATCATTACAACATGGAAGATCATTTCAGGAAAGCAGAAAAAATGGTTTAAATGGAAACCAGAACATTAAAAAGTCTATCCAGCAAACCTTACCAGCTTTGGCAAGGCAGTATCTGCATAATATTTATGTGCCATCTCAATCAATTCATCTGGTGTCTGCCAAAAAAAAGTAAATGAGACAAATCATATCATGCAGCTACACGGTATCATTCATGCACATTATCATTCATGTGTGCAAGTGCAAAGGCAAGCCTTCCGGCATTTGAACTATGCATCTGTTCAACGTGAATGCATATCCGATGCTGGCATAGAAACCAGATATCTGAATCATGACAGAAATCAGCTTTTTGATTCAGCAAACTGATTGAAGATTTAATCAATAATATACAAATGGAGTACCTGAACCTTGTTGTCAATAATCTATAAAAGGTCATAGCCTTTCAGCAAGCCAATTGTCTAATAAATTTCAAACAAGCCAATATGCTCATATTATATGGATGTCATGATTGACACAGAAAAGAAAGTGAGCAAAACAACAGCAACAATCAATAAATAAATAAAAATAGCGATCCTGAAAGGGTTTGCCAGATTCTAAAACTGGAAACTACACACTGAGCATGCATATTGCATTACAAAGTTAATCACAATATAACTCATCTAATTGATTACTCCAAAGGTTTTTTTACGAACAAAATAAATTCTAATGGAATGAACTTTTATTCATAATCTGTCAACCAGATCCATAAGGTTTGTAATATAAAAACAGGAATCTAAAGTGATAAATGCCAATCATGAATTACACATAAAATTCCAGAATACTACACCCATAAGCACTGTGGATATTTCCATCAACATAGTTAACTATTCTCTTGATGGTAAAATTAATTTTAGCTTCTAACTTTCAGATATTGTAGGTCAAAAAGTAATTGGATGGATTATCAAACTAAGCAGCTTGACATATGCTTATACAGAATGAGGACTTGATGCAAACTCTTTCAAGTGATATTCAAGCACAGCTTTTATTTGTATGGATAAATCTGACAGGTTATCCAATCAGCTTCAAGTTATCAACTTGCTTCAGTAAAAGACTGGTTAGCAATTACGAGTCAAATCATGTAAATGAGCTTGATTAACATGAAGGAAAGCAGACCTTCATATGAAGACCAATTTCAGATTCTTTCAAGCGGAGATATGCTGCTTCAGGGAGCAATTTTGTCAACAAATTTTCCTTATCCTCTATCTGGCTGGCATTGTCTACCACATGTACTTTATCTGTGCCACCAGATGCAGTGTTCTCCTTCTCAGAATCATTCTTCCCACCTTTCTCATTTGTCTTCTTCTTGATCTCTTTTAGCTGCCCAAATTGTTTGCCAAGGCCTTTCACAGTTGGTTCAACTTTGATTTCTTCCTTTTTATTAGGCTCAGTTTTCCCCGATGCCTGATTCTGCAGATGCTGGACCCAACATGCACCGAGCTCCCATCTGATTGGCTTACTCTGTTTTGTAGTTTCTCCTTGTAACTTTGCCAGACTATCCGCTAATATTTTCCATGTCAAGGAACGGACAGAGTTTAGATCTTCAAAATCCGTACTTTGTGAGCACTGTCCACCTCCACAGGATTGAGTTGTTGACTTGTGTAGCAGCATTCTCAAGCTGAATTGTCAAACACAAGGAATAATAATACAATATATCAAGGGTCAGACTCCTTTAAAATTACACGTGGAATTAGGACTGTGACCCAGATTAAGTCAGATCCATGCAAGGTGTCAAACATGTACTAGTTCATGTTAGGTATTGGACTATTTTTATCTTGTATTAATGAAGGCAGCTCAGGTTGTTACCTGTAACAAAGCACTGAGAATAACAACAATGATAAGGTTAATTACACTAGCCCATCATGTTTTATACCTGCACAGAAGCCCCCCCCCCCCCCCCCCCCCCCCCCCCCCCCCCCCCCCGAAAAACAAAAGAAAAACTAAAAAAACAAGATTTCTGTGTTGGTAAAATATTCGATAGAGAGGGCATATGCAGTATGTACATGTATATGACGGGTACTCCAAGAGTTAGTTATTCGTACTGAATATTCAATCTAGGAATGTTACGTATTATAGGCATTTTTGCACATGCCCACGTCTACTACAAGTACTCCAAGATTTAGTGGATACTAACTGGATATTCAATTAAGGTATGTAATGTATTATATAGACGTTGTTACCAGTGTTTCAAATATCCCCGAAATATCAAAAATACTGGCTGACATGCCGGGTTTTAATCCCAGTCGCGATAGGAGTTAGATTTTCAAGGTGAATTGTGTTTCAAGCAATAATATATTTTATTATTATTAAACCTACTGTGCAACAGGTCAATTTGTTACCTGTAACTAAGTTAAAAAGAGTGAGAACAAGAGAGCTACCACCTCTTTCTCTAGATGTCTCATTCTCTCTCAATCTTTCACGTAGCACTTTTTCTCATTCTTTGTAACCTCTCGCATTCTCTCTCCCCTTTCTTATTATAGATAGGCTTGCCTTAAAAAGCAAAAAATGGTTCTCTCTAAATCCAAGAATCATTTTCATTCTTTTTATTTTTCCTTAATTTCTTTTTTTGTGGGTGGATCTTCTTTATTATTATTTTATATATTTATATATATATATATATATATATATATATATATATATATATATATATATATATATATATATATATATATAGGGGGGGGGGGGGGGGTTCAATCATCTCAATATATGTAACATAATTTCCAAAAAAATCATACTATATTGCTTCACGCATATCACATTTACATTGTTTTTTGGTAAGTTCTGGGTTCAGATGAGACCAAATTCATACCATTCAGTCATGCACATAACTTCTTTCACTATATTTATCAAATTATTGAATTTCAATTCATACCACAACAATTCCAAATTAATAAGTACTGTATGCCCAATTAAGATATTGAAATTCAATAATTTTCTGGTGACTGAATGGAAGCTGGTTCCTGGCTTGGTTACTGTGAGTCGTTACTTCTTCAGGCTCCCATTCCAAATGCTTCTAATGGGAGTCGGTTATTGTGTCAATAGTTTCTAGTGTGTTAGGCGCTGACAATATGTATTCATGTTTTCTAAATGAGCCTCATAAGATGCTATGTTAAAGAAACAATTGGAGAAGTGCTAGAGTTTTTCCAGGTGTACCTATTGACATTCAAAGCATTGCTACCTCCATCTGGCTGTTCCTCGATATGAAAGTCCTGCAGAGCAGGACTACCCGGAAAGCCAGCCTCTACTGGAACTTTGACAACTGCTGTAAACCCACAATGTTTGACAACCACTACACCTAGAGTAGCAGTATCCTGCAAAGTTACTAGACTTGTTCAGCGTTCAGGGAAAAAATCCATCAGTAATTTAGAAGAAAAAAGATATCCTGGTAACAGCAAGAAAACTATAATGCATACATGAACGGTCGCACTTTCATCAGCTGTTATCCCTTTTAGTAAGTTTCTTTGCTCAAGATCCTTAGGCGACATTCTTGTAGTCTGACTTCCATCCAACTTCACTTCCAACTTGGAACTTGCATCAACTGCATCTTTCGTAACAGTAATAACTAAGTCCCCAACTTGTTCCTTGTGCAAAATGTTGTCACTGTGTCCCTTCGGCAATTCACCTGAGCAGTTATGGGTAACAAGATGCTGAATAATTCCAACAGCTTTAAGGACGGCAACGTCAACAAATAGGCTGTGAAGAAGGAATGCCTTCCTATCTCGAATTTGTCTCTCCTCGGCTGTTTTGCACGGCATGGCAGCAAGGATTGAAAATTCCCTTGCCCATTGCCTCTGATCATGCTTTCCATCTCTTCCCTGCCCACCACCATTTCCATCCCACGTCTCATCCTCCACAGGAAGAGGAGGAAAAACTGATGGAGAATCTGCAACAATGGGAGGGGCCACCCATGTGTTTGCTCGAAATCCATAAGGAAGATTTCCAAACTAAAATAGCAAAAAGAAACAAACTAAAAGTGAACATCAGTCTTTAACATGTTACATCAAATGCCGACTTAGAATGTGATTGATGTGATGCTAAAAAGATTATAGCTACATAGATTTCAATACAATATTTATGAAGTGTGGCAAGAGACCCTAAAACAGGACTGCACAGCATGAAGAAGATATGCCAATTGTACAAATTTTAGGGTCCAACACAAAATGTCTCTATGGTAGAATATTAGAATTTTATTGTTGTATATAAGGTTATCAATGAAATGAGTCATACATAATCACCTTTTAGCATCTCATTGAAAAAACTTAATAGTTAATACATCCAGTTGGAAGTTCATTACGTCTATAGCAAGGGTTTAAATCTCAGTATAAGTCCAGGTATCGGCCAAATCTTTTTAATGTAAGTCCCATCACAATCGGCATCCATTTCTATTTGTTAATATTCTCAATAACTGTTCAAAAAGTTCAGATAATTAGAAACATTTTGACACGTTTCTCTCTTTTTGGAACAAGTGATAGAATTTTGATCATTTTTTACAAATTTTATACATCATGATAATTGGTGCAATGTTAATGTGTGAAGATAGGGTATTTCGAGATTAATTTATAGCTAGAATCGCTTCGGGTTACACCATGAATATCCTTAATTTCACAGTTAGTTGCTGGGAGATAAAGATTAATGGTTGAGTATTTAACACCAAATAATGATTATTCTTTAGTTCATGAGTTGTCAGGATCATTGGCTATGGGACAGACGAGATAGAGGTGCTAAAATCATCCCGACCCGACCCCGACCCGGCCTCCCACTTCGGCGGGGGGCCTAACCGGGTCCAATCGAATCCGGTTGACTCGTCTGATCCGAAATCCGAGTCGGATGTGGGTTTAACCTGGTAACCCGGAGTGACCCGTATTCTACTCGTTAGAATTTGATAAATATATATAATATATAATGCTAATACTTCCACTTGCTAGTTATGGGAGTTTTGGCTAGTGGGTTTGAGCATTCCGCCTTTCTTGTGAGGTTACCGGTTCGAATTCCATCTTTGTGAATGTTTTTTAAATTTTTATATGGTAAATTTAAAGGAATATATAATGAAAAGCTAAAGCAACCAGCAATAACTTCTCTAGCTCAATTGGTTGGGGATTGTGTTTGCATTGGGGTGGTCATCGGTTCAAAGCTTGAACGTGGCAATCTGGAAGCATTTTTAAAATTTCAAATAATAAAGATTAATAAGATTAATTCTATCAATGATTCAAATATAATACAACAACAAGCACCTCGATAGCTTAGTTGATAGTGGCTTATGCACCTATTTACGTGGTTCAGGGATCAAAGCTTAATCACAGCAACTTATTTCATATTTATTTTTTTGAAAGGGAAAAACATAATGTTTCCGGGTCGGTTTCAGGTAACTTGACAACCCATCGGGCCGGATTCAAGTTTTCGATTCTCGATCCGGCTTGAATCCAGGTGGATACACCCCCAAACGGGTCTGGGCATACCCGATCCGACCTGTACTTAACCCGTCCCGTTTGCCACCCCTAAGACGGGGTATGATTCAACCTCCTTTTCTGGTTTTTCAGGATATGATATTCCTAATACACAATCTTTGAATCATGGGTCGATAATAGATTATTTGGAATTTTCTCAAACGAGTATGAGTTTGATGTATGTGCAATAGATCAAAAAACAATTTAGAGTTTATGGCACACAAAATTTCAGCAAATGGCATACATCATTAAATGATCAAAAACATACTAATAGCTTATTTTTAAAAAAAAATCCACTTAAATGGATTCACCCACCAAATTTAAACTTACTAATTACTACGATGAACCAATTAGTCCGACTTTTGCCATAGCTAGAAAACGAAGGAACACAAAATTTCATATACATTCCTGATTCCTCAGACCTCGCTTCTTATCAGAGTTACTTCCTTTTCTCCAATGAGCAAGATAAATATCACACAAAGAAACTGTTTAAACATTATGATGCCGAAGCTCACCTTATTGTGTTCAGTGAAAGCTTTCATGAGAGACTTATAAGCCTGCAATTGCAACCAATTCTTGCTCAAAAACGATACATGCATGACATAATCATAACAAGCCCACAAAAATTCATAATCTAAAATGGTATAAAATGTCACTTACTCCATCAAACGCTCGACTGATCTGTTGCAGCAAACCCACCAGCGAATGGCTGAGGAGAGCACGTTTCCCTGCAGGGTAAAACCCAGCTCGAGAAACCACAACTGTCACCAGCTTCCCATTGCAAATTCTCACCTGTCATTGAGCCCAATCTCAATCTTTACTAAAGAAAAAGAAAAGAATAACCTATGTGAAAGAAGAAGAGAGCAGAGAGCATTTCTGTTTTATGTCTCACAATGCAAAATTGCAAACTCAAAATTCGGAGAATCAAATGAACATAATTCATTTGAACGATTGACTAAAGCAAAATAAATTAATAAAATGTTGAATTACAGGTATAATAGGCATTTTGCCGTTCAAATGTTTAAAGTTGAAAAAATGGGTTTAAAAGCACATCTTTATCAAAAAAAAAAAGGTTTAAAAATTGATTTTTAAGCCAATTAAATGAAACCTACATCGATTTGAAAGAAGTCATCTTCCGTCTTGTCATCCACGAATGACCTCGATGATCTCCTTATATCTGTAAGCATACATCAAAGCAACGCCAGTTCAAGAAATGTTTCCCCAGAAAATTTACTTTTCTCATTAAAAAAGGAGAAAGCAATAGTATACATTGGATGGGCGAGGTGAGGTGAGAGAAGGAGAAGAAGTCGTAGAACTGCCCGAGCTTCGGCGGCGGGTAGATCGCCGGCTCCTCCTTGCCGTGGGCCCAACCGACGCCTGCGGTCGGGGAAGCGGGCTTCTTGTTCGAGGGAGACTTGCTGCTCGTTTCGTTGTTGTTGTTGGGTTTAGGGGTTTTAGGATCCGGTGCTTCGCCCTGGGGAGAATCGGGCGAAGGCGGCGGAGCACCAGACCGCTGGTCGGAGGAGGATTTGGCAGCATTCTTGGGGGAAGGGGCACCGAAGGCGGTGGTGCAGGCGACTATGTCGAGGAAGCGGCGGATGTGGGCGACGGCAAGCTCCTCCGTATAGTCCTCTGCTGGCAAAAATGCAACGAACTGCGAATCAAAAAATTTATTGACGTTTTACATATAGATCCAATTCAATTTGTAATTTTATCAAGTACCCTTTACAAAGTACTATTTGCAAAATTCATAACCAATTTACTGTTATTTTTCCCGGTACACGAGTGAGCGCACGTGTCTGCTTTAGCATGAAAAAAGCGGGGAAGTATGGAATTGGGGTATTCGAACCACAAAATAAAATCAAAATTACAATGATAAAATAAAAGGATAATTGGACCAAAAAGATTGTTTTCGACGAAGCTATCATTAAAAATGTAATTCATGTACACTCAAAGGCCAAAATATCATTAAAAATGTTATAACAAAGATTCAACGGTTGGTAGTTATTTGAAAAACTTAGGGTATTATTCTGTAATTTCATGAGCTCAAGGATGAGAACATCAAAGATCGCTCGTTGGTAAGCATTACCTTCGTCTATGGTGAGATGGCAAGGCTTGAGTGACACAACATCGACCGTATCCTTTAGCCGAGCTCCTCGTACCTATTCGCCATTGTTATCAATCAAACAAGTACACAGCGCCAGTAGCTGCATGTCCGAGAATACTTCAAAAAATGTACTTTGTGTACAAGCTTTTACCTCGTGCGAGAGAGAGAAATTAGTGAGGTGGCATGTCTCCACATGTACGGCCAAAAGCTTTCGGACATCCAGTATCCTGTCCGTCGATATTCCCTTTAGAGTGAGGCTGGGGTAGTCCGGAGTATCCACTGTAATGTCGAGAACGGTCGGCAACACTGCAAAATATGTCAAGAAGAGCAATGATAACGTCGTGGGATTTTGAAGGGATAATTATAAGAAGAGCGTCGATGTGTGGATGTTGTTGAAGACCTTTCTCTTCTTTCTTCTTCTTCTCGCCGCCCTTGGGCTTGTGAGGCTTGGCCTTGCCGGCTTTCGGAGCCATTCTTCGATGCCCGGTTGAGCCCTTTGAGAGCTTCTCTCACATCAAATGAAACAAGAAGACAGTATTGGATGGCTCTCTCTGTCTCCTGCTCACATGTATGTTAATTGAAAAGATAGGGTGTGTGCTTGCTTTATACGAAGAACCAAAGATGATGATGAAGAGAGGAGGAGGCAGAGCGAGTGCAAGAAGAGAATTGGGTAGAGAAGATTGGTAGGGGATAAGGTTTTTATGGGTCTGCTCTGGGTTAGCCAGCAGCTTATGTGAGTTGGAGTTTACTGGAAACTTAGGGGGGGGAGAGAGAGAGATGGGAGGAAATATGAGTTTTGGGTGAGGGGATTTGGGGCCTCTCATTTCCAAGTGGGGGCCAGTTAGCCTCATCACCTCCAAGTCTCATTGTCATCGACTCTTTCAACCCTTCACTTGTTGGTTTCCTGGCACCCTATCAGTTTGACTGTAAATATGCTTGCAGGCTTTTTGACAGTTTAACCCAAGATAACAAGAACAGTAACGTAGAACCTTATTGTTAATCGAAATTGAGCATTGATATGCAAGCGCGGATATGTGAATGCTAGTGACATGATACACTGACTTGTAAATCAGAATACGAGGTCAGCGGATCTGGCAGCAATATTGTTTACTGAAGAAGACTGCGAATCTGCAAATTAGGCCTGACATTTATGTGGCGAGTGTGCTGAACACGCAGCTTCAAGAAGTCGAGTCTAATCGGGGGGGCCAGAATTTCGGCAACTTCGCAAAACAAGACCTGCATATATCATACAGCACAATTCAACTGGATCTTTACATGGAAATAACCCTGCGTGGATTTAGAACTAGCCACGCGGGCGGTTCCAGGACACGCCCTCGCAGTCGGTAACTTGTGATTTGTCGGAGGCGCTGGAAAAGTATATTGCACGAGGAAGAATGGAATTGATGCAAGTCGTGTTTGCACAGATCTCAATGTTGGTTCGGTGAGCCTTTCTAACACTTGTGCTATACACACAATGACGCACAAATAATCTCAACACACGAATTTCACTGAGATGTCATCTAGGCATAAAAACGAGCACCACACCAGCACAAAAAGAGAGTTGTCGCCAACAACCAACCATTTCAGCGATCTTGTGATTGAAATATGTAGGCACATAAAACAATCATATGAAAGTAAGAGCAACACAAAAGAGACGGAGATTTAATCTGATTCGGTTGAGAACAACATACATCCAACATCTAACGCACCTGGTTTTACTAATGACCACGCAAGGCATACACAAACCACATCACTTCTTCCTCCACCACTTTGAGAGAAAAGCTCCAAGCAAGGAGATCTAACTCTAGATATCTCACCATGCTCACACTCTCTCTCAAACAAATAGGAATCTTTGATAATAAAGCTCTTACAACATATAGAGCTCATCAAGTGATTAATCACACACTTGGCTAGATCACTCATTAGTAATATAGCTCCAAACCAGGAAAACTACCTGTTAAGTCCAAATTTGGCGATAACAATATCTGGATGACTTGTAACTTTTATGTCGATGTGGAGCCTCGTCAGCCGTTAGAATGAGACTCTAAGTTGGTATGACCTCGGTCGTTGGTAGTAGAAATGAGTATGCAACGTCCGTTCGACCCTCTAAGCATATGGAGTCTCAAACGATCGTTGATGAAATATGGAGGTTTAACCCTCCTGTTAAATCACGCCATGAGCTTTCTGCACCACAAGGGAACGTCAGGGGTCGGATATGTATTCCGACCCAATTGCCCTCCGATGCTTAAGTTAGAATGGAAACTTAAGAGAGAGCTTGGAGCTATCGAGATCGGCCCACTGAGTAGATTCTGGCAATTTACGGCATAAACAGTCGACTAATGAACAATTTACAGTTGACTGGTCAACGTCTATAAAAATCCCAACGGCTATAAATCTGAGTCAGGACATGCGACTATAGAAGTCTACACATGCGCCTGTAAATGAGCAGGCGCTTGAATATCCTTCAGCAGTCGACTGTCACTTGTGATGGAAAGAAGCTCAGAAAATGCAAATTTCGCACTAGCGCCTTCAAACGATTGTAACGACCTGTATTTTAGGCATGTTAGATTGCATGTGTGCCTGTATTTTTACTTTTGTAGTCCGAGAGCTCTTCGTCCGTATTTTCTTTTCTTCTACGCGTCGACACGAGCGCACCTTTATTTTTGGATTTTTCGTCATAGCGTAAATAATTATTATTAGCCATAACTATTTACTCTAACCCCTACTTAAATAACCAACCCCACACTCGTCAACACCTCCCTTTGGCAGATGAAATCCGAAATCTTCGGATCTCAAACTTATTACATTTCCCTCCTGCACTCTATTAAAAGGCCTCTTCATCCTTCAAACAGACTAGGCCCTCCTCCTTTGGCATCACGACCCCGTCCACTCTCCCGTTCACCCCCATCCCCCTTCATCAATCATCAAACCATAACATCCTCATACCTGTTTCCTCCTTCTCGTCAACCCAAAATCAAACACAAAAATCAAAAATTGAAAGTGGAAAACAAGGAAACCAATCTGAAATCATCTGATTCATCATCCTCCCCCCTCTTCCGTTCTTCCCTTGCCCATTTCAGATCACCACCACCAGATCCGCCGGCCTGAATCGTGCACGCGCCACCTGCTGCCCTGCCGCGAGCCCTCCTCCTGGCTGCTGCACCTCCCCCCACATGATCACCATACCCCAAACGCCACCAGATCCGCTCCCCGCCTACCGCATGTTGCATGTGCGCGCCCCTACACACCTGCGTCGCCCTCGGCCCAGAGCCATTGTCGCATGCGCCCAGCCCGTAACCCCCTCCGCCCAGAGCCCCTGCGCCCCGCCCAGATCCACGCGCACACCGTCAGCTCCGCCCCACGCGCCACCAGGCTGCCCTGCCCCAATCTCCTTCATCCCCTTAGCCACATCCCCCCTTGATCTCCCCTCTCAGCTGCAACAAAAAAAGAAAAGAAAGAATAAAGGAAGGGGAAGAGCCAGAGGAGGCTGAGAAAAAGGGTGAGGGATATTAGTTATATTAAGTTATAATAGTATAGGTTTTAATATTAGTTATAAAAGTTTTACTTTAGTTATGAATTATTAGTTTAAATATATTAGCTTAAATTATCATATATAAAGTTAGGTTTTATAAATTATTTTCGGTTATAATTTATTTAATTATAAATTATTTTCAGTTAATGTTAGCTATGTATTAGTATATTAGTATTAATATATAAGTTGTCTTTATAAGTTGTGTAGCTAACTCACCGTGTAACACATGTGAACTCAGGTATCGCTACCGCTGATCAAACCGCGCCTTTCACGACACGGCGTATCGGTAACTCAGCGTACCCTAACTATGGGATTTAAAACTATAAAGATGCATGCCAAACTAGTTTCATTTCATTAGCAAAGTGTCTCATTTGAACAGTTAGATAAACTTGATAAACGGCACAGTATCGTAAAAGACTCGATCGGACTACGTGTCGTACTTGATTGCAAAATGTGTCAATCTAGAAAGTGATTCCTACATTGCAAATATGGTAGCATCACAGATACTTGGGGTTTTGGGGTAACTTATAATAGCGACTGTGCGAGAGCAACCAGTTTAGGCTTTGTTGTTATTGTCGCCGACCGGGTTCTAGCAACCCCTCCACAGTTCGTCGGTGACAAATTCACAGACTTAATCACAGATTCTTGATCAGTATTACATGCTTGGCTTAGTTTTGGTTTAACCCGGATACGCACACCCGTGGTATGAGATGAACTCTTGGTTGCTCACTGTACTCCGCATTATAAGTCACGATCTAGGTTCGGCACAGTTATACTCTCGTAACCTGGTCATCTTTAATAGTGTTTCATTTAATTGCTGATAAATTATGAAAATCGAAAATCTGCAAAGCTACGTTTCTGCTCTATTTCCATATCGTTATTGTATGCACTTTTATCTATTGTCTCTGCTAGTTTGCCATACTTGTATATTGTTTTGAATTTCATGGTAGAGATACTTTGGTTTACGTCTGATCCTGGCGACTATTCTCTTTCCGGTAGACCCGCCAGATACTACACAGGTTGACGAGTTGACACCTGAGTTGGCAGACGCTAAGTTGCAGCTGAGTTGGACCAGGAGGACGCTGGTTACTGAGAGTGAGTGTGAGAGTGTTCTGTTATTTTTATGCTTTTCAGAGTGTGGCTTGGTATGTATTTGTATACGATTTGTATTTTCTTTTCTATACGCTGCTGGTTTGTAATAACGTTGCATTTCATTTTCATGTACGAGTATTTGTCATATTTCTGCAACGGAGCCTGTATTGACTTCATTGGTGCCTAACAGGACTTGCGCATGTACCGAACAGTAACGGGCCCCCTGGAGTGGGTCGTTACAACGATAGATGACCATTTCACAGGCGCCTGGAAATATACAGGCGACTGGAACCTAGTCATCAGTCGAATGACTTGCAAAGAGGGTTGAAGCCCAGAAAATACAAGTTACGCACTTTGGCACATAGACGACTGGATAACAAATTCCAGACGCATGATGGAAGACAAGTGCCTTTAAAATGAACGGCAGTCATCTGTCTCCAATGTCTCAATATAGAGTCAATAAAAGTTGACTTGATCTAGTTCACACCAGCCGACTGTAGAAGGCTGGCCAGGCACTAAAATATAACGGCATGTATTTCTAGTCGTGTTTGTTTGTTGTGTGCCTGTATTTTTACTTCGATCGTTCGGATGTTTTCGTCCAAGTGATTTTTCTTCCACGCGTCGACACAAGCGCGTCTCTGTTTTTAGCTTTTACCGTGCCGTACCTAATTACTTATTAACCCTAACTAATTACTATTTAGCTAAATTAAATTACTAATTAACTAATATACTTTAACCCTAACCACACTCATTAATCCCGCCGAAAGAATTCGTGAGATCCGACACTTCCCCAACCCCCGATTAAACAACAGTCCCACTGCTCATTAATCTCAATTCATCTCCCCCTCCCATTTTATACACAGGAGAAACACCGAAGAAAGAAAGAAGAGCAGCAACAACTCACGCATGATTCATCAATTTCATTCAGCCAATTTCATTCCATCTTCCCCAAATTCAACCCAATTTCATCATTCCCTCCCCCATTCAACCCAAAACTAGAACCCAAATCAAAGAGCAAATCTGAAATTCAAATCTGAAATCAAAATTTTAGATCAATACAAACCCAAAAATCAAATCTCCATCAGCCCTTACCCCTCCCTCTTCCTCACTCCCCTTCTCCCTGTCGGAGCCGATGCCGCGTCCAGGCCGGCGACGCCCCTGCAGGCGCTCGCCGTTGCCGCGCACAGGCCCCCAAACCACCGCTGCCCCGCTGTAGGCCGCCGCCACTGCCACGTCCAAGCCGTGATTCATTTGTATTTTGTATACGCGATTCCAACGACTACCGCGCCCCGCACGAATACAGACACGTGGCACGCAATTTCCCGCCCGAATCGGCCCATAGAAGCGGCGAAGATCGTGATCCGATGCCAATTCTAACGACGACGATCGCCGTTGATCTTCGCAGTCGAAGGGACACGTATTCGGGCAACCAAACGGAACTTCAAAGGGACACCGGCATTCTACTGTCCAATCCCTCATCTAACGGTATATCGAAGTGAAATCGTCCGCGCGAACACGTACGAGAAAGGCGGGGTTTGCGGTTGACGTGGAGCGATAGTGGAGCGGGCGGAGCGGATCTTGGCGTACACGTTCAATCCGGCATTGAGAAGGCTGGCATATTCTAGAGACTGTTCTTAGTAGTGGGGCCTAACTTGGATACCCCGTTTTTGATGCTTTTCTAGTTTATTTGGCTATTAGATTGAAGTATTTTGCTATGAACCTTGAGTATTCTTGCATTATGAGTAGCTAAATCGTATTTGTGCATGGTATGGTGTAATTAGGGGATGAGATTTGTGTTAGTTTGGTTGAATATCTGTTGTGCTTAATCGTTAATGTTGATAAAGTTGTGAACTTTGGTATTAAATCGTCTTTTTCATCTTCCAAAAGAAGTGATTGAGTTGATGATCGCCCCAAAAGGGTGAGCTTTGATCTCTCCAAAAGAGAGTTTCATACCGTAGTTGTAAGATTATAACTTTAGCAACAATTTTATTCATATAGTGCTTTAACCCCCAAAAGGGCATCTTCCGATGAATTGCTCCCAAAAGGAGAATTCATTGAGTTATATTGGGTATTTTTCAGTGAATTGCTCTCAAAAAGAGAATTCATTGTGTTATATTCATCAACCAAATTAATACGAATTAGTGATCCTAACGAACCCGTACCATGTGCATACTTTTCGTCGATACTTTCATACACGACTCTTCTTTGTTCGTATTGTTCGCACATCACCATCACGTACTTTCACATCATCATCACCATCATTATTGAAGTGGTTAGTTTCTCTTCGTCAGATTTCTATTTGATTTGAGCTGTGGTTGCAACAGATTTCCTCCAGAGGATTCGACATCTGGACTCCCAGATTATATTACTTGTACGGACTCTTGCGCTTGAGAGAAGCACTATTTCTGGGCCCACCAAGGTTTTGTGTGTATGAGACCTTAGGATTTTTTTTTTGAGAAGAATAAATCACCAAATCTCATCATTTTAAAACTCCTTCACATGCCTCAAATACGGATGATTACGCATTAATTGAGTTCTAAAATTTGTTTATGGCTTGAGTTAATTATTTTTCCTTCATGGAATTACCGTTAATATGCTATTCATGAAAATTTTCAATTTCCATGATTAATATCTCGAAATAGTTTGAATTTATTTCATGCATGCTAATGTGATGAAAAAGCTTAAGTATACACGATTTATTAGGAAAGCCTTCAAGTTGAAGAGGAATTTGGCCATTGTTATTAATGTTTATGTTCGAAGAATGGGTGTTGAGTTGCTTACAAAAAAAAAGGAAGAAAGAAAAGAAAAAAATGAATGAAAAATGAATGAAGAAAAATGAATGAATAAGCATGTCACTAACAAATAACTTGGTTGGCTCGAGAAGTACAGTCCGAGGGGTCCTTTTTGGCCTAATGCCCTATAATCGTCTGATTTGGGAGCCATTAACCGGAAACTCACTCATTTGATGGAGCGATCCAAGTTATACATTTTCCTGCGAATGTTGCTCGATGCGTGTTACGCAGAACTAATAAAAGAAAAGAAGTGACGAACAAACTAAGCAACATCAATGCCCATGACTTGAACAATCTTTGTGAGATGCCAATTCCTTGGAAACAAGGAAGCTGGAATATAACGACGTGTTATACTTTCGTTTGCAGAAAACGATGCTTGCATGCTATTTATTCAAATTAAATTAGAGAAAATATCTTGTGATTGATCTTGTTCATGGATTGTGTATATTGATAGTCTAGATCATGTTGGAAAGCATATTATTGAGTCATGCCATAAGCGATTGATAGAATTTATTGTTTTATTAATCATCCGTATTAATCGCTCTTTTTGCTAGAGACTAGTAAATCGCTAGTTGGGGGGTGTGATTCGGGTTCAATATTACATATTTAACCCCCCATTTAGCCCTATTTTGTGCTCATGTGATGCTACATTGTTCTCTAATTCATACGTATTTTGTATACAATTATTTATTAGAGAAAACACTCTATTTGAGCACAAAACAGCAATTAACGAAGTATTTCTGCACTTTTTATATTTTTCATAGCTTGGTCTCGATCTCGCGATTCCAACGACTAATTATTTGTATTTTCTGAGATTTGTGCTAATTACTGTGTATTTTTGAATGCAGAATACCATTTAATTGAAGAAATACGTTTAAAATACGAAAATACGCGCCCCGCACGAATCTTGGCGGACACGTGGCACACAATTTCCCGCCAGAATCGAACGGCGCCCATAGAAGCGGCGACGTGGCTTCGTATAAACCGTCGGATCGTACAGCGGGCGTTGGCGATAACGACGACATGGCGCATTTATCGCTGTTGATCTTCGATCCAACCGCTACAGTCGACGCTAAATTCGCGAGGCGGAGCGCAATCGAAGGGACACGTGGCATGATCCGGGCAACCAAATGCTTGAACCAACGACCGAGATCGAAAGCGGAGGCGAATCACGTCCAAGCCGTCGCTTGCAGCCCCGATCAACCACTTGCCACCTCGATCCCCTCTGTAAACAAAAAAAAGAAAGAAGAAAGAAACGAAGAAGAAGAGGCAGTTAGGAGTTAGTTGTGAGACTTAATAGTATTATAAAGTTAAAAGTATTAATATAAGTTAAATTTTTAAAGTTATATATTATATTAAGAATTGTTAGTTAAGTTAACACTTAAAGTTAATGATTAAGTTAGTATAAGATTAGGTTATTATATAGTTAAGTTATTACAAGTTAAGTTAATATAAAGTTAAAGTTTATATTAGTTTAAAGTTATATATATATATATATATATATATATATATATATATATATATATATATATATATAAGGCGAGAGCCAGGTCGAGACTATGCAAACTGGGGGGTGACCGCCGTGCCCCCAACGGCACCCGGGTTAGTCCGAGAGGGGAGATGTAGCCACAGGGTAAATAATTCCACAACAAATTCCACAATAATTACCAAGTCACGGTTAATGTTAATAAAGTTTTTTTTTTGAGTTTAAGTTATATTTTAAGTTAGTCCGAGAGGGGAGATGTAGCCACAGGGTAAATAATTCCACAACAAATTCCACAATAATTACCAAGTCACGGTTAATGTTAATAAAGTTAGTTTAAGTTATATTTTAATTGATGTGTTATTATAACTTATTTTCAGTTAATAGTTAATGTTAACTAGTATGTTAATTAGTTTATATAATTTTGTTAACATATGAGCAAATTTATAAATTAGATTATTTATGAACAACTAAATATGTTAGTATAAATCAGTGAGTGAACATATGAACGATTTTAATATAAGTAGATATAGTAAACTTTTTATATATAGCTGAAAGACTATTAGCCGCTAAATCAAAGAGCAAATCTGAAATTCAAATCTGAAATCAAAATTTTAGATCAATACAAACCCAAAAATCAAATCTCCATCAACCCTCACCCCTCTCTCTTCCTCACTCCCCTTCTCCCTGCCGGAGCCGATGCCGCGTCCAGGCCGCCGACGCCCCTGCAGGCGCTCGTCGTTACCGCGCCCAGGCCCCCGAACCGCCGCCGCCCCGCTGTAGGCCGCCGCCACTGCCACGTCCAGGCCGCCACCCTGCCGCCGCTTGCCGCCCCGATCAACCAATTGCCACCCCGATCCCCTCTGCAAACAAAAAAAAGAAAAAAGAAAGAAACGAAGAAGAAGAGGCAGTTAGGAGTTAGATGTGAGACTTAATAGTATTATAAAGTTAAAAGTATTAATATAAGTTAAAATTTTAAAGTTATATATTATATTGAGAATTGTTAGTTAAGTTAACAGTTAAAGTTAATGATTAAGTTAGTATAAGATTATGTTATCATATAGTTAAGTTATTACAAGTTAAGTTAATATAAAGTTAAAGTTTATATTAGTTAAAAGTTATATATACATATATATATATATAAAGTTAGTTTAAGTTATATTTTAAGTTATATTTTAATTTATGTGTTATTATAACTTATTTTCAGGTAATAGTTAATGTTAACTAGTACGTTAATTAGTTTATATAATTTTGTTAACATATGAGCAGATTTATAAATTAAATTATGTATGACCAACTAAATATGTTAGTATAAATCAGTGAGTGAACATATGAACGATTTTAGTATAAGTAGATCTAGTAAGCTTTTTATATATAGCTGAAAGACTATTAGCCCCTAAAATCATATTCCAGTGTGCTTGTCGACTTTAGAACTAAATGGTATGTTTTCTACTGTACCGTTCGCTTTCTGATTAAATGGACATGTTATATAAATATTGTTTGTTTAGAATAATTCACTACATGCCTGCAATTAAACTGAACTACCGTTACTATCTACATGCTATCAAGTCGAACTAATTTGGATAACTGGTATGTTATAACTCGAAACATATATGTGAAACCATCGAATACAGATGGGATGAAAACCATCGAATTGGAACCTAATCGATGACTAGACACACACTTTGGGTGGGGTTGGTTCATGTAGTAGAGTTTGTAAGTGTGTCTTGAACACTATACGGCTACCTCCATACCACACTAATGGATGTAAGCATCTTGGTCATTTTCCAGATTAGGGATGTCAAGAAGCGTCACGATGAACCCCCGATGTTATTGTGTATCAAGAACATTTTACTCACTCAGGCATGGACTTACGCACGAGTACAAGCAAATAACTGAAAGTACTCATCTTGCAACTGTGTTTAATTCCTTTAAAAAGCATATCATATCCTAATTGTCGTAGAATGCTCATATTTTAAGTTATGCACTTTTTTTACTTCGGTTAAAATGAAAATTAATTGTCGATGATCTGCATGTCTTTACTTTCCACATGTTCTCATTTTGGCTATACACCTGCTCTTATGTGTTCTAACTTTCTTATTTCCTTGAATTGCAAGTTACTGATGTCATGCCCTGTTGTGAAATATACATGTATTCTAATATATACATGCGGTATTTCTACCTACGATGCATACGTATGCATGAAATAAACTAGGATATCGATATCGTTGGATCTGGATCCTAGCCTATGGGGGTGAATAGGCTTATAAAAATAATTCGTGCAACCCACGATAAGCACACACAGTTATAGCAGTAACCGGGTAAATAAAAAGCAGACATATAGTACACAGCAGATTTACCCTGGTTCGGTCGTCCCAACGACCTACTCCAGCCCCCAAAGCAGAACTAGTATTGAATAGCACAATAGGTACAAAACCACAAGTTAGAGCACGCTCAGAGCACCCTCTACATCTCTACACTCGCCAGGCTCTCAGTACCCCACACACAGTGTTTTCTCTCACTATCAATCCTAGTAATGCTTTCTACCAGGTAGTCCTAAACTAGCTTGGTCCCACTTGTCTAGTCCCAACTAGACAAGTCCCAAAATTAGTCACAGAAAAAATGGTAAAGTTTCCCCTACAGAGAACGTTACACTAAGACACAAATAAAAGATTTTAAGGGTTTAGAAATGCTCAGTTTGTGTCCGTGTAGGCGTCTCTGTCAATCAGCACGTCGTCAGCTCCAATCTGACGCAAACGGTGTCTCAATCTGATTCCTGGATGTCAAGTTATGCACTGGTCTGTGCGTAAAGAAGTTTCAGTTCAAATCCAAATAATCAGCTGTCTGTGCGCTCAGTAACTCCTTTAAATAATATGATCGGTGCACAGAGCAAAACAGTTCAAATCTTTTTATACTCGGTCGGTGCGCAGAGCAACTCCCTTAAAACATGTGGCCACGTCAGTACAATTTTCGATCGCTTCTTAATCTCCAATTTCACACGATCGACCCCGCCACATCAGTGCTCTTCGATATTTTTAGGGCATGCAGCGATGCCGACCACTTTGCCGGTGACTTCGAGCGGGGACGACGACGGCGTGACATTTCCGAGCAGCGAAAGATAGCAGCAGCAAAACAACGACGGCAGAGCTCCGTCTCTCGGCGATCTTCGCAGCAGCAAGCTACTCGAAGGAGACGACGACGGCGTCCTCCTCCAGCGATGGCTCCGCAACGACGGTGGCTTCGACACGATCGATGGCAGCGAGTTCTCCTCCGATGTGCGGTGCTTCTTCGGCAAGCAGATGTCAGCGGGGCGATTTCCTCTGTCGTGCGAGAACGGCAACGACGAGACTTTGGGGACGGCGACGGCGACTTCTCCACATGCTCGACGGTCTTCTTCTTCGCTGAGACGTTACGAACGGCGGCGACAACTCTGGTGAAGCTCAGTTCACGGTGGCGACGATTACTCAGGCGATTTCTCCTTCAACGTGGATCTCCGACTTGCAGCTGCTCTGCTCCTCGAAGGCGACGGTGGTCGACGGCTTCGGTAGGCGGCGAGACTCCACGGCGATGAGGGCTTTTGTAACACGGTGAAGATTGGCTTGAGGCTTTATAGGTTTTGTTTTCAAGGAGTGGGTTTTGCACGTAGGAGTATTGGAAGTAGGGCTTTTGAAGAGAGATATTAAAATACCTCTTTGTTACGAATCAAGCCCCTCCTTTTTCTCGGCAACCGCAATTAACAATGTGTAGCCTCTCTTAATTTTTGATTGCCGCTCCCTTTTTTTTGTGTTTGCCGCTACTCTCTATTGATCTCTCTCTCTCTCTCTCTCTCCGATGTTACGCAATAAGGGAATTGGGAAGAGAGAGTCTTGGCCGCTTTCTTTTAATATTTTTTCGCAACCCTAGTAGAATCTGATGAAGGGTTTTTATACCAATAGGACTAGGGTTTTTAGGGTAATGCGGCTAGGATAGGATATTTGAATAAGATATGAATTGGGGTTGAATTGAAGTTTGAAATAGGATATGAAATTCGTATGGAATTTGATTTGAACTAATTGGGAATTAATTGATCTTGGGATTAGGAAATTAGATTGCCCAAATCGCTAATAGATATGAGCAAATCCATGGCGATTCTCTCCATCTTGAACCAAGTCCACTTTGCCTTAGACAAAGCACTCTATCTCACCCAAATAGCTATATGAAAAGCAGTTTCTCAAATAACGAAAGATGTATAGTTTCGCCAATCCTGAAACACACTAAGCACACACGTCAGATATAACGACACGTTTGTCATCATCAAACCAAGATCCCAGATCGTTGCTTCCAACAATCTCCCCCTTTTGGTGATGACAAACCCATAAAAAATTTTAGCAATAGATGTGTGTGTGAAGTGTGTTGAAGGGTGTAATGCAATATGATGTGTATGTGTGTGAAGTGTTTTTATGTGGTACTATTTATTGATTCAAGTATAAAGCATGCTCACACAATAAATAATACCACATAAAACCCCTTCAAACACTTCACAAAGCATGCGCACCAAATAATAAATATAAAGCATGCTCCTCCTTCTCTCAAGTTCCCCCTTCAACATTGATTCAAGTATTTTTCTCAAGCTCTCAAGCTCCCCCTTCAGCAAATAATACCGACACACAACAAATAATACCGACCAACAAATAAATCTTTCATTCTCTTTCTTTGTCCCCCTTTGAAATCACCAAAAGTGGATTAATGAAGTCACAGGAATATTCCATGCAAAAATAAACCATTATTAACTGTAGCATGCAATTTGCATGAGTTTTTCAAAGAATAGACAATTCACGCTCATAGATATTCAAAACAAGACTTCTCCACCTTTGTGTAAGTGTAGTGATATAGACAATAAAGTACTAGAGGAGATTCAATTTTAGAAAATCAACCAAATCAATCCACATTTTCCAATTTTCATGAATATCACTAGGATTGATTTTCCCCCCCTCATCAAAGATGAGTTCAAGTTACCGAACCCCGAAACATGGCCTAAAAGGACTTTTAAATGTGGGGTGGCATTGCTTGACGAGTTATATACACCAACGCTAATGATTACCCATGTAGCATAAGTTGGATACTCGTGGGTTGTGTATTAGTCATGAAGTGTATCCATTTTTCATACGGATCACTTTTTATTTTTTTTCATTTGAAATTCTTTTGTGCTCAATTTTTATTCATGGCTAAACACTTCATATCCCTTAGAAAATTCAGAAATTAATCATTCCTACATTCACTTTCCATTATTCTTCAAAAGAATCTCCAAAAGCACTAAAAAGTCAAATATCGTGAAAGTGCAAATGTAGGTGTAGAAGTCAAGTTTAAAACTTATGAGACATGTCATGGCTACTAAAAAGAATAACATCATGATCATGTAGCTACAATAATAATGAATTAACTTCTACAAGGGATAGATTTGAACATTCATACAATACCACTTAAGATAAATCATAAAGGGTATTCTTTTAAGCTCATTTTTTTTTATATTTTTGGGTTTTCAATTTTTTTTCCAGAAATAAAAACATTAAAAAATCATGCACACAAGCATACAAACAAAAATAAATCAAGCACACAAAACAATCTATGAAGGTATGCAATGAAATGCAAAGAGGGATAAAATTATACCTTCTCGTCGCTATTTGACGAAGGAGCTAAAAGAATGAGACATTGAAAAATTTGCTCCTCGCCAAATCTCCACCTTACCTACATGAAAGGTGTTAAGTGTGACCTTGGAATCCAACAAGGTCCACTAGTGTTAGCCATTATTGTTTTAGGAACCCACACTTGTTTAACCTTGATATTTGTGTTCCTAAATTTACAATAATATGAAGTATGGCCTACACTATCACAAGTAAAATACTTTGCATATTTGTTCTTTGCAATAGAGGGTACATTGTGGAATTTCTTGAATTTTTGCTTTTCAACATTTTTCAGACCAAAACTAAGTCCTCTTCTATTATTGCCATATAATTGACTCTCTAAAATATTGTCCAACGATTGTTTTCCCATAGAGAATTTCTTAATGGCCACTTCAAGATGAGAGACTTTGATTTTTAATTGTTTATTTTCTTCCACAAGCATCGTGCATTTACTAATAAAAGCTCTGTTGTTTTCCTCTTCCTTCTTTCCAAATTCAATCATTTTTCTTTTAAAGTCATTATCCAACATGCTGAATTTATCATTAAGCTCTCTAATCACATAGTCTTTTTCTGTTTCGAGCTTAATCAAATCAAGTTTAAGCATGCTAATTTGGTTTAATAACGAGGAACAAGAAATACAAGGAGCATTTTCATCAAAGCTTTCTTTTTCCTTTTTCATGACTTCAATAGTAGACTTACATGCATTAAGATCAATTTTAAGTTTTTCATTCTCTTTAAACACCTTATCATCTCTAACGTGCATGTCATAATTCTGATTTTGGAGACATTCAATAGTGAACTCATGATCTACTATTTGATTTTGCATTTCTTCACAAATTTTAAGAAGTTCAGCTTTGCTACCTGACGGTGTCTCATCTTGGATCCCCATCAAAGCCATGCAAGAATGGGCTTCATTTTCCTCCTCGCTTTCAGCTTCGCTATCCATGTCCCATGATAATACCTTCGCTTTTCCTTTTTCTTTAGCAAGCTGAGCAGTTTCATTTGGGCAATCCTTCATCAGATGTCCTCTTCCCTTGCATTTAAAACATTGCATTCTATCAGTAGATTTCTGATCATTAAAATGCTTGGAAGAATTATTAAAGTTAGAGCGATTAAACCTGGGTGCCATTTCGTTTCTCCCATGTTTGGTCTTGATGAACTTTCTGAAGTTTCTCACCATTAGCGCTGTGTCTTCATCATCATCCTCTTCTTCGCTAGCTTGCAAAGCAAGGGGCTTTATGGCTTTCTCTTTCTCCTCAGGTTTCTCTCTTGCTTCAACATTTTGCAGTTCCAACTCATGGGACATCAAATTACCAATAAGGTCCTCCACCTTCAATTGAGACAATACCTTTGCTTCCTGGATGGCGGTGACCTTTGGTCTGAAAGAGCTTGGCAATGCTCTTAGGATCTTCCTCACTTGATCGAGACTATCATATGGCTTTCCAAGCGAGCTAGACTTGTAGACTATGTCGGTGAACCTCGCATACATCTCTGATATGCTCTCTGATGGTAGCATGCGAAATCCCTCGAACTCTGCACTCAAAAGAGACAGTCTAGACTCCTTTACCTGTGACGTTCCCTCGCGCGTCACCTCTAAAGTATGCCATATTTCCTGCGCAGTTAAATAATGTGAGATTCTATTATATTCAGATTTATCAAGTGCACAAATGAGAGCATTTATAGCTTTAGCATTTAAAGAATAAGATTTCCAATCATTATCATCCCATTTGTCATTTGGTTTTTCAATCTCAACATTTTCTACTTTAATAACAGGCAGTTTATATCATTTTTCAATTATTTGCCAAGCTTTATAATCAACAGAAATAAGATAGATTTTCATACGATTTTTCTAATAAGCATAATCACCTCCATTAAACCTATGGGGACGGGACACAGACTGACCCTCATCAAAAGCACTATCCATATGGTTATTCATGGTCAAACGTAGGCTAGATCCTAAAACATGCTGTGATACCACTCGTTGGATCTGGATCCTAGCCTAGAGGGGAGGTGAATAGGCTTATAAAAATAATTCGTGCAACCCACGAATAAGCACACGCAGTTATAGCAGTAACAGGGTAAATAAAAAGCAGACATAGAGTACACAACAGATTTACCCTGGTTCGGTCGTCCCAACGACCTACTCCAGTCCCCAAAGCAAAACTAGTATTGAATAGCGCAATAGGTACAAAACCACAAGTTAGAGCACGCTCAGAGCACCATCTACGTCTCTACACTCTTCAGGCTCTCAGTACCCCACACACAGTGTTTTCGCTCACTATCAATCCTAGTAATGCTTTCTACCAGCTAGTCCCAAACTAGCTGGGTCCCACTTGTCTAGTCCCAACTAGACAAGTCCCAAAATAGTCACAGAAAAAATGGTAAAGTTTTCCCTACAGAGAACGTTACACTAAGACACAAATAAAAGAGTTTAAGGGTTTAGAAATGCTCAGTTTGTGTCCGTATAGGCGTCTTTCTCAATCAGCACGTCGTCAGCTCCAATCTGACGCAAACGGTGTCTCAATCTGATTCCTGGATGTCAAGTTATGCACTGGTCTGTGCGTAAAGAAGTTTCAGTTCAAATCCAAATAATCAGATGTCTGTGCGCTTAGCAACTCCTTTAAATAATACGGTCGGTGCGCAGAGCAAAACAGTTCAAATCTTTTTATACTTGGTCGGTGCGCAGAGCAACTCCCTTAAAACATGCGGCCACGTCAGCACAATTTTCGATCGCTTCTTAATATCCGATTTCACGCGATCGACCCCGCCACGTCAGCGCTCTTCGATATTTTTAGGGCATGCAGCGATGACGACCACTTTGCCGGCGACTTCAAGCGGGGCAATTTCTTTAGCGACTTTTATGAGAGAAGCTGAGGATGGTGTAGAAATTTCTTTAGGATTCTCCTTTTTTTCTTTCTTTAACCTTCTCTCATCTCTCTCTCTCTCTCTCTCTCTCTCTCTCTCTCTCTCTCTCTCTCTCTCTCTCTCTCTCTCCCCCTACCTCTCCTAGCTTAGGCCGGCCACACCCTCCCCTTTTCTCCATCGTCTTTACTCCAAAACCTTAGTTCTCCCTCACAAAAATCAAGGATCTCAAGTGGTTGCAAGTGGGAAGAAGTTGGAGAAGAAAGAAAGAGAAGGATAAGAGGAAAATCAAGATATTGAGGTAGGAATCCAACTTGGTTTTGGGATTTAATTAGGGTTTGTTTCTATCATGTTTTCATGTCATGTTTACTCAATATGGATTAGGGGTAATCAAATTAATGTACCATAATTCAATTTCATGCATAACCCCTTGAAATTCCAAGCAAACTCACCCCTTTTGAAATTCTGAAATTCTGCTGTATGTTTTTGCTGGAATTATGGTTACTGTAGCTTGAATTAGGTTTCAAAAATTATATATCCTTGTATATCTTAAAGTTCTACCCCAAAATCATATAAAATTTGACATATGTTCAATTCAGAAATTAGGAGTAAAAATTCCATCTTTATAACATGTCTCTTTGATTTGTAGTTTTGACACAGTTTAGTAAATGGACCTCAGTACCTGCACACACAATGGAATTTTATGTTCTTGGTATCGTTGTAAATTTAACAAGTTTTTCTACAACTTCATCTCAGTACATAATTTTCGAAATTCTAACTGAAACATGCCCAAAAACAGCAGACTTTACAGCCTTCAGAATCTGTCTGAAAAAATAAATTTGACAGGCTTCACCAATTAATTCAACATAAAACATATAGTTTTTATTTTTGCATGAAATTTTATATGTGAATCCAAGCTATCATATCTACAACTTTCATTCAGGGAGTTTTGTCAAATTCTTACGGAAAATAGATGATATTGGTCATTTGTTGTGACTGGTTACAAATTTCCAGCAAGTTGAGCCATTTCTATTGATGTTAAACTATGTATTGGTGCCAATTATGCTTCAATTGTCCATATTTGTTGTTATTATATAAAAGGAAGTTGATTGATGTAATATGCTATTAAATTTTCTAATGTGATTGTGAGTTGGTACATGATGTATTCCACGTGTTTGTGAAAATTCCACATTGATGTGAAGGTTGAGAATTATGAGAAATGGGCTTGCAAATATTTGTATCATGAATCGTGTTGTAAATTGGTAATGATGGGGTCATGAAAAACATGGTTTCATATGTTATGAATGATGAATTGAAATGGTTACGATGAAGTGCATGACACTTGGGTGCATTGATCACTCCTTATTTTACACCCTTTTCCCGCATGTTTGCATGCCATTTTGATCGCCCAAATCATGTTTTTCACGATATATCGACGATATTGCGATGCTTTTCACGATTTGTTGTTTTTGTCGCATTTCAGGTGATTTGGCGCGATTAGGAGTGATCTCGAGATGCGTGTAATCTAGACGGCCACCGACGACCTCCCCGAGGGGTATTTTGCTGTTGGAGAGGAGCGGAAGAAGAATGGACGTCGCCGGAGCGACGAGGAGGCCAAAACGACCAGTTTGGGCATTTTTTGTGTCCCACTCGGCCGAGTGGAGGAGCCACTCGGCCGACCAGCGAGACACTGCTCGGCCGACCCGTTCAGACACGACTTCCATGTGTACTCGGCCGAGCGACGGAGACCACATCGGCCGAGTGGCGATACCACGTCCGCCCGAGTGGCGCCCAGACGAAGGCCCTCAAAAAGACCGAAGTTACTGTTTTTCGGCCATCTGAGCTTCAGAAGACCCACTCGGCCGAGTGGCAAATCCCGTCCGCCCGAGTGAAGTGAAGCCATCGGCCGAGTGACGACAACTCACTCGGCCGAGCCGCCCCCGAACTGAAGACCCCTGAAGCCCCCGACTTACTGGAAAATTGACAGGGTTT
>JAULAV010005058.1:0-25003 GCA_030789695.1 Scilla litardierei | reverse complement strand
AAATGTGGACGGAGCATTCGTTAAACCAAAGGGCATGATGAGAAACTCGTAGTGCCCCTCGTGGGTGCAAAAAACGGTCTTCGGCACGTCCTCTGGTCTCATCAGGATCTGGTGGTACCCCGCCTTCAGGTCGATCTTCGAGAACACAACGGCACCGTGCAACTCATCCAACAGCTCGTCGATTACCGGGATTGGGAACTTGTCGGCCACCGTCTCCTTATTCAGCACTCTGTAGTCTACGCAAAAACGCCAGCTCCCGTCCTTCTTCTTCACCAACAGAACCGGGCTAGAAAAAGGGCTAACACTGGGCTGGATCACCACAGCCTGTAACATCTCCCCGACCATCCTCTCTATCTCGTCCTTCTGCACATGGGGGTATCGGTACGGCCGCACACTCACTGGTGTTGCTCCCTCTCTCAAGACTATCGCATGCTCATGTCCCCTCACTGGTGGTAGCCCCTGCGGGTTCTGAAAGACCTCATGAAACTGCTCCAGCATCTGCTCAACCACCTCAGGAACCTCTGCTGGCTGCTCTTGCTCAACTCCAACTGCACGACACTCCACTAAGTACCCTTCTCCCTCCCTCTGTAAGGCCCGAGTAATGGCCTTAAAGGACACCAACGAAAAGCAAAAGGTGGGGTCCCCTGTGAGTACCACCGTGCGGTCACCCTCCTCAAACTCCATCCTGAGACGTTTCCAATTCACCCGCACGTCCCCCAATTTCTTCAGCCACTGCACGCCCAGAATGATATCGACATTTTCCAACTCCAGGGGTAAGAAATCCTCCATAATCTGCACTCCCTGCAAGGTCAGACACAAACCCTTGCAGAGCCCCTTGCTCTCCTACATCTTCCATGTCCACAACAAAACAGTAAACTTCTCTATAGTGCTCAACTGCAGCCCATGACGCTCCACTACTCGGCTAGAGATGAAATTGTGGGTGACCCCACTGTCTATCAGTACTGTCACCGTCATATCGCCCAACTACACTGACAACTTCATGGAGTGGTTCGGTGTGAACCCCACCACGGAGTTCAGGGAGACCTCCGTGAAGTCTAGGTGAGACTTCTCCTCCTCCTCGGATGGCTCCACTCTGGGCTCCTCCTCGTCATCCTGACACTTCTCATCCGGCACCATGGTAATCTGTAGCAGGCGGCTCGAACATCTGTGGTCAATGGTGAACTTCTCATCGCAACAGAAACACAACCCCATTGGCACGCCTCTCCCCCACCTCCACCTCTGTCATCCGTTGCCCAAGAGTAGCAGGACGAGTCTCTCCCCTAGTCTCCGGTGCACCAGTAGGTGCCCTTGGCGCTGCTGCTGCTGGCGTGGGTCGGGGATTTTGGGTCCTCCAAGTCCCACGTATCCTCCTCTCATCCGTATGTTTCTCCTTCGCCTTCTGTGCCAGGCGAATCAGGTCCTCCAAGCCCCCCGGGCTCTGCATCCTCAGCTCAGCTCGAATGGAGGGCTTGAGCCCCCCATGAAGTTCCCCATGAGCGCCTCCTCCGTGACCCCAGGCACTCGGCCCGACAGTGGCTCAAACTTCCTGACAAAGTCCCGCACCGTCCCCTCCTGCCTAAATCCCCTGAGCTGCTCGTAAAAATCTCCTCCTGGTGTCTCCTGGAATCGATCCATCAAGTAGGCTGTCAACTCTGCCCGCGAACCAAAAGGAAGCCGGGCGATCCGCCACCGATACCATGCCAGCGCCTCCCCCTCAAAGTAAATGCCGACGGCATGGAGAACCTCTTCCTCCGTGAATCACATCACCTGAAAATAGCGCTCAGCTCGGAAAATCCACCCATCTGGATCCGCGCCATCAAACACGGGCATCTTCAGCTTCTTCAACCGTCGGTCCGCATTGGCATCCCCCTGTGCCGCCCCCTCCAGTCTCCCCTCCTGAGGAGCATAACCCCGAGGAGGGTCGTTTTCTTCCTAAGCATACTCCTCCTCTGGCCACTGTGGTCTACCATCAGGTCCCAACCCATTCGGGCCTCCAAAACATCTTCCTGTGTCCGCTCCACGTCTCGGAAAGCCTAAAAATGCATCCCGAGGATTCGTCGCCGCTGGTCGTCCCTGGAATAAACCCACACGACCTCCCTCCACCTCAGCGGAACCCCCAAAAGGCAGAAATGGAGCCCCCAGGGCTCGGCGTGGCTGGGCGAGGCGGCGCAACCCCCGCCCGCTTGTAGCGGGGTCGCGCGGCCTTCGGCGGCCACCTGCCGGGCCGCGCGGCCCTCTGCGGCCCACGGGCGGGGTCGCGCCAAACCCAGGAGGGGGTCCCGCGGCCCACGACGGGGTCGCGCTGACCCCAGGAAGGGGCCGCGCGCCCCCTCGCGGCCCAACGGCCTGCCGGCGCGCCCTTCCTGGCCGCAGGCAGGTCCTTTCGCTGTGCGTGGAGGGGTTTCGGCCCTCCTCCCTCCACTCCGGATTCCCCCGTTGCCGTCGCCGCTTGAGTGGTTGAAGATCCGGAAAACATCCTCGCTATTTTCGCATCATGGATCCTTTGTCGCTGAATTTTCGGATCCGAATCATCCCCATCATCCACAAGTCCCTCAAAAATCTCTTATTGAACCTTCTTCCCCTTTGTCGTCCTTAGATCCGCAATTAGGGTTTGAAGCATTTGGTCGATGTTACTCATCTCCGCTTTTATCTCCCCTCTCATTGCTCGCAAATCTCCTTGGGTCTCCTCTTGCTTGTGGATGACGCCCGTGATCCTCTCGTTCGTGGCCGCTAGTTCTTTTTGGAACTCGTCGCGCAATCCTTGAATCTTCTCGTCCATACCATCCGTCTTCGATCTCGTGCTTGCCGCCATCGGATCTTAATGCTCTGATACCAATTTGATACGATCCGGTGGATCGAATCAAAAATCAGTTTTTTAAAGAGGAAAAATTAAAAAGGTGGAATTTTTAATTGGATATTTGACGAAGAACACAGATAACTTGGATTCCTTCGAGACGAATCCGATCTCCTAGCTTTTATATGAACGGATTAAAAGCCTAAATTTCACTCACAAGATGCCTAAAAGTGTTCTTCAACAAAATAAGTATAAAAAACAAAACAATGTCGGCTAGCCCTAATAATAAAGAAAGAGGGATCTACTAATCCGGTCTGAAAAGACCGAAATACCCCCGAGATAATTAGATCTGAACCCCACGTCTTCTCCTGCGGAAAAAGTGATAGTGAGGCCTCCTGACTCATCCGCGCTCCCCACTCCTCCCGCCGGACCGCGCCCCACTCGGGTGAGGCAGTAGCAACCGCATCACGTTGCTAATGACCCATCCCTTATTAGGCCCCTAACATTGGGCTCACACCCTAATTGTTAAGTATGAATTAGCATTTAACCCAAAACCAATTGCTATTAGGTGGAGAGGTCCTTTAGTACTTAAACCTTTCATTTCTTTTGTTCTTTTTCCGATGTGGGGCTTTGATATCGAATCTAAAGCTATGAGAGTGTCATGCTCTCGAATCGAGGCCACATATCTTGTATTCGCTTCATTTCTATCAATAAATATATCTCCTTTCTTTCCCAAACCTCTTTTCTAGCCCTAAAAATCCTATCTCATTCCAAAAACCACTAAAAATCATATTTTATCTTAAATTCAAATCCAGATCGCATCAAATTGGTATCAAAGCACGACGATCCATGTCGACGACGAGATCCAAGGATAAGATCGACGCGTTGGAAGAGAAGTTCGACGGCAAAATCAAGGAGATCAAGAAGAGTATAGTGGATCAAAGGGCTGAGATAAATCAGAAAATTCCAGCAAGTTATTGACGTCCTAAATAAACGAATCAACAAATCGCGGCGTTGGCAAAGGCGATGAGATTAGATATGGGTGAAAACCCAGATCTAGGGCTAAAGACGACACCTTTGATGGAAAAGGAAGAAAAGAAATCTTGCAAGCAACTCTTTCAGGAGTTGATGGTAGCCCTTGAGGAAAAAGAGGCTGATGAAGCGGTGGCGGATGCAAGGAAAAATGCGGAACTTCTGGAGGCTGGCAAGCTAGATCCGGTTTTAGATCGGAAACCCGATGACGCCGTCGACTCAAGTCTGATGACCACGAGCATAGATCTGATTATCTCAAGATCAGAGCTACCAGATTCAGAGAAGAAGACATACGATAGAGTAGATCTGAAGATGTCAATGTCGATCAGTGAAGATCCGCTGTCCCCCTCCGGTGCTGGGCGACCCCAAGGACCTGATGTAGAGTATGAAGACTACAACCATTACCACGAGGATGTTCTAGGGGACTTCGTAGAAGGAGTATGAGCAGATTGCGGAGACGCTGATTGGAAGGACGCTAATGGAGAGGATAGGGCCATTGTAGGAGAATACTATGACATACATGATCCTTTGCATCCACGACGCCACGACCATCACTAGGGGAAAGGTGCACTTCGGGGGTTCATAGCGGAGAGCTTGATCAGAAAGTTAAAGATGCCTATTTTGAGGGGGAGAATCCAGATGGGTGGATCTATATGGCCGAGCCGTACTGGGGTGTCGCAGGTTCAGGAGACTAAGTGGCTGAGGACCGTTGGGGTGTTCCAGAAGGGGGAGGCACGATCGTGGTACATGTGAACACAACAACAATTGCCTTTTCACTCGTGGGAGGAATTTATGACCTGCCTCCTGGACCGGTTCAAGGAGATTCAGGGGATGACATGTATGCGCAGCTGTATGCCTTGGGCAAGAGTGGATGGTCAGAGAGTATATAATGAAGTTCGAGATGTTGGTAGGCCGTGTCCGTGAGGTTTCAAGAGAGTCCATAGAGGGGTGCTTCATGCAGGGCCTGAAGTCCACCATCAGGGCAGAGATGCGGATTCAGAGGCCCAGAGGTTTGTTAGATCGGATGCGCCTAGCAAGGATGGTAGAGGACAGTCTGTCAGAGGAGCGAAGAGCCCAAGGAGCGTGAGGAGGACCTTCTTTTCAGGGACATGCACCTACAGGGGTAGAATGCGATCATAGGAGGAGCAGTGGCCAATGAGGAGAAGGGAGTAGAGGCACGACCCGGGGGCAGATTCGGCGGATGGCAGAGTCTGAAATAAGGAAGAACCGTGCTAAAGGCCTTTGCTTCAAGTGCGACGAGAAATTCTCATCAGGGCACCGATGTGGAGATCGCACCTTGCAGCTATTGATAGTGAACGATGAGGACGAGGAGGCTGTGGTGGAGCTCGAGGCAAGCGAGGAGGATCACGAGCACATGCATTTGGACATGGCAGAGTTATCGCTCAACTCCGTGGTGGGGTTCATACCGAACCACGCTATGAAGTTGGCGGGGTGGGTTGCAGTTCAGGATGTCACGATGTTGGTGGATAGTGGGGCTACGTATAATTTTATCTCTTGCAGACTAGTGGAGAGCTAGGGGTTGCAGCTCAGTGACACGGGCTGCTTTGGAGTGGTGCTGGGGACATGCCCGGTGGCATAGAGCAGAGGAGTATGTCGGGGATTGATTTACCTGTTCAGGAGGTTCAGATCGTGGCGGACTTCCTATCTCTGGAGTTGGGAAACACAGACATCATCTTGGGCATGAAGTGGTTGCAGACCATGGGGGATACGAGGACTATTGGAAGCTTCTCATGCTGGAGTACCAGGAGGGAGGGAGGACCATAGTGTTGCAGGAGGACCCCCAGTTTGTGTCGTTTCATGGTTTCCTACAAAACCAAGGCCAGAGCCCTCCAGATGTCGGGGAATGGTTCTTAATGGAGTTTCTGGGGTTATCAATTGAGGAAGATGGGCGACAAGAGCAGGAGATCCTACCCGAGTTGGAGAAGCTGTTGAGCCAGTTTGCGGGGGGTTTTCAGACCCCGCATGGTCTCCCATCACCACAGGACCATGAGCACACGATTGTTCTATGGGATGAGTGACCCCTATTAGCATGCATCCCTATAGGTATTTTCAGGTGTAGAAGGATGAGATTGAGAGGATGGTATGTGAGATGTTGCAGGCGGCGTTATCCAGCCAAGTGTGAGACCATTTTCTAGCCGGGTCCTGCTAGTGAAGAAGGATGACAACTGGTGTTTCTGTGTAGACTATCGTACCCTGAATAAGGAGATAATTACCTGACAAGTTACCGATTCCGATGATTGATGAGCTGCTTGACGAGCTACATGGGGCCACAGTGTTCTTGAAGATAGATTTGAAGTCTGGGTACTATCAGATCAGGATGGGGGAGACAGATATTTCGAAGACGACGTTTAGGACGCACGCGGGACTTTATGAGTTCATCGTCATGCCTTTTGGCCTGACGAATGCCCCAACGACGTTTCAGGCCCCTGATGAATAAGATCATTCACCCATACTTGCGGAGTTTTGTGCTTGTATTCTTTGACGTTATATTGATTTAGTCACACCATAGAGGAGCATATATGGCACTTACAGGCAGTGTTGCAGGAGTTGCAGGAGCACCGGTTATTTACCAACAGGAAGAAGTGCCTCTTCGGACAGCCTCAGGTGGAGAACTTGGGACACATGTTGTCTGCAGAGGGGGTAGCAACAGATAGGACAAAGATATCTGCTATGTTAAACTGGCCCCGCCTTACGACATTGCGAGCCCTGTGAGCTTTCTTGGGCCTGACGGGGTATTACCGAAAGTTTGTTCAGGGTATAACACGATGTCATGGCCTTTGACGGAGTTGCTGAAGGACAACTTCTGGTAGGGAGATGAGGCGACCAGAGCATTTGAGGCCTTGAAGCTGGCGATGACTACGGTACCCGTGCTTGCATTACCAGATTCCAGCTGACCCTCTGTGGTGGAGACGTATGCTTTAAGGTATGGTTTGTGTGCGGTACTGGTGCATGATTAACGTCCAGTGGCCTATTTCAGTCAGGTCTTGTCAGCACGAGCGCGCTTGAAGTCGGTATATGAGGAGTTGACGATGATAGTGCTCTCCATACAGAAGTGGTGGCCCTATTTACTTGACAGGAGGTTTATTGTACGGACCGATCAGAGGAGTTTGAAGTATCTATTGGAGCAACACTTGGTCACAGAGGAGCATCGGAAGCGGCTCTCTAAGTTAGTGGATTACACATTCGAGATTCAGTATAGGCCATGCTTGGAGAACAAGGCGGCGGATGCTTTGATCCGCAGAGAGGAGATGGCAGAGGTGACAACTATTTCAGTGCAAGTCCTACTGGACTTGGAGCCCCTAGGGAGGGAGATCGAGGCCAATGAGAGGTTGACACAGATATGAGAGGCGCTACAGCAGGGGTCGATAGATCATCCTGGATATACACTGAGGGGACAAGGCTGTTGTACCAGGGGTGGTTGGTACACTATTGCGGACTTCTTCACATATTCCGATTAATTTTTCAGAAGTTCCATGTCAGTTCAGTGGGAGGACATTCGGGAGTTCAGCAGACCTATTGGAGGATGGCTAGAGAGCTATATTGGCCATGGATGAAGAGTGACATCGCTAGGATGGTGGCGGAGTGTGACGTCTGCCAGCGTCACAAATACTTAACCATGGCTCCCGCTAGTTTACTACAGCCACTAGTCCTGCCAGAGAGTGTATGTGAGGAGATCACTATGGATTTTATTGAGGGGTTACCATGGTCCGAGGGGGTTTCTGTCACATTTGTTGTTGTGGACCACCTTAGCAAATATGCTCATTTCATCCCTTTACGACATCTATACATGACGACGACGGTTGCAGCATCATTTATGAAGGAAGTCGTTCGCCTACATGGTTTCCTTGCATCGATTGTCTCTGACAGATAAAATCTTCATGAACAGTTTTTGGAGGGAGTTGTTCAAGTTGCAGGGTACCACACTGAAGAGAAGTATGGCATACCACCCGCAGATTAACGGTCAGACAGAGGTGGTCAATAGAAGCGTGGAGACATACTTGCGTTGTTTTGCTTCAGAGTCGTCGAAGCAGTGGGCCAAGTGGTTGACATAGGCAGAATATTGGTACAATACTTCCTACCACTCGACGGCGCGGTGCACACTCTTTCGCATCCTCTATGGTCGGGATCCCCCACATTTGATCCATCATAGCAGCAATTCAAACCCAGCGTCTCAGGTGGAGCAGTACTTGGAGGAGCGGGACAAGATGTTGGAGGAGTTGAAGAGGCACTTGTTACGAGCACAACAAATCATGAAGGCCAAGACGGATGAGCACATGAGGGATGTGCAGTTCGAGGTTGGAGACAAGGTTTATCTAAAGCCGATGCTATATAGACAGAAGATTTTGACGCATCGGAGCAATGAGAAGCTAGCAGCCCGTTACTACAAGCCATTCTAGATTGCAGCAAAGATTGGGAAGGTGGGATACCGTACCGATGACATCCACCATCCATCCAGTATTTCATGTATCACAGCTGAGGCGTGCCATTGGGGACCACACACTCTCACATACTCTTCCACACACCTTGACCGATGACATGGATGTGTTGGAGCTACATGAGGTCAAAGGGGTTCGTCAGGACACAACAGGGACCCAGGAGGTGCTTATCAGATGGTGGTGACTACCAAACTACGACGCTACATGGGAGTCTCGCGAGGTGATCAGCTGACAGTTTCCAGACTTACACCTTGAGAACAGGGTGCTCTCTTGGGGGGTGATGATGCGATCAAGGTTGTAAAAAACGCTAGGCGCTAGGCGTTCGGATTGGTAGCGCCTAGCGCCCAGAGCATTAATCGGGGATTAATCGGGGATTAATCGGCCTAGGCGGATTTGCATTTTTTAATTATTTTAATTATTTTTATATAATATATTTATGTTTATATATAAATATATATATTATTTAAAATACATCAAATATTTAATATATACTAAATCAAATCCAGTTTACCTACTTTATAGTATTTGTGTGCAACAAAATAAAATTTAAAAGATACTCTTGTGCAATTAAGCCATTTACCAAAAACGCCCAGGAACCGCCCAGGAACCGTCCAGAGCGTCCAGACACCGTCCAGAACGCTTAGGCGGCCGATTAATCCCAAAAACGCCCAGATTGACCGCCCAGGCCATACTCGGAGCGTTTACTGGCCGCCTAGGCGCAGCCTAGGCGGCCGCCCAGGCGCAGCCTAGGCGGCCGCCCAGGCCGATTTTTAGAACACAGGATGCGATCATGACCTATAGGAGGAGGCATGGGCGCACGGCGGGATCATGGGCTATTTAGTAAATTTTGAACTTTTGGGGACTTTTTTTTGTAAAATGGCCAAATCTGTAATTTACCCTTTTTATTAGCCTAGGGCCGGCTAGGGATGTGTTATGCTTGATTATTTTGTGAAAAGTATTGCTCTATATGTCCACGAACTCAAGCATGGAGATCTTAGGCTTTCATCTCGAATAGAAAGCCAGGAGAGAGACCTCATCTCGAATTGTGGCCAATTATCCCATTATTCCCAGATTTATTTCTATAAAAATCCCATCTTTTTCCTTGTTCCACTTATAAAAATATCATTTTTACCCCTACAAAAAACCCTAGATCGCATCAGATTTTTTGTGGTTTTATTTGGTTTTCTTTGATGTTTTAGTTGTTTTATTTGGTAGGATTTTAGTTGATTTTAGTTGATATTTTAATTACTTAATTTAATCTAACGTTGGAAGTGCGAAGATTTGTTTTTAGTTGTAAGCCTATAATATGTTCTAAACTTATTTTATTTGGCAATAAATTAGAATTATTTATAAAAAAGCATCTTTTTGAATCTTTCTTGTGAGAAGCAAGGAAGTGGGCATGCGACATCATTTGCGAGATGTCTAACTATCCAAATCTCCAGCATGCTACTTTGTTGGAGTGGGTGGAGGATGGCTTGGATGAGAAACACTTAACATCCATTATCTTATTTGAGAATATCTAAATTTTCTAATTTAAAACCAAAGATCTACTAGTTCTCTTCCTGTTTCTCCCTTTAGATCTATTAATGTTTCTGTTTTCACACACGTCCTGCATCACATGCATACATTTTAAGCACACATGTGTGCATGCAGGTGCACACTGGCACACAAATGCATTAAAAAGGACATGTATTTGGACTGACCCTACCTAACCTCTTTGCGCCACCACTAATCTCCATACAATTTACTTGCTCGTGAGTCTGGTCAAATCATAAACTGTATGCAACTGTGTCTATGAGGGCTTGCGGATTCTGGGGTGAAGTGGAGTTGAGGATATGCTGCTGGTTTTGAACCAAGGGGCTATGCAGAGTTTCTAAGACACGATGTGTTCCCAAAAGTGTTGTGTGTTATTTTTGGTTTTTTAATGTTTTTTGGGTGGGGTGTTTTTTTGTGGTGATTGTGTGTTTGTGTTTGTGTTTGTGTGAAAGCATAATTGAAGAGCATGTAATGGGCGTGGTTGGCATTGGAGATGCCTTCTCTCCTGTGCGTGTTAAAGGAATCCGGGATCTGGGGATCAGATCTATGAAACTTTGAAGGGGATTTTGTTGTGATTCTTCTGAATGTGCTAAGAAGGTTGTTGGCATGAGTTCACTTTGCTAAAAGCTGGGTATTTTTACTTTGAATCGTAAATCATTGGAGAATTGACTGTCTAATTTGGTGTTGGTTTAGTTTGTGCCGAAGCTGTATGTCCATGCTGTAAGATCCCCATTTTTCTAGAAATATGGATTGAGTTGGCCAATTGGTTCCTCTTTTGGTCAGTCAAATACCTTGTTCAAGACAAAGGATGTGTCAAAGTCTTTAAAAAGTTTCTGTTTGCTTAAAGTGCTTTTGAGAGACCAACTTCCTACATTTTATTTTGCAGTGGCGTACTTTCTTGATCTAAAAAGGCCACCCCATGTCTGATTACCTGGTAGAATGAGGACATAGGCATTTTCTACTTAATAATCTTTCTATTATCAATTTGTAAGTCCAGTGGCACACCATTACTTAAAACTATAAATATTGCATAGCTATTGTTTTACCCAATAAGTTACAGGAAAAATACTAATTACGTTGAAGTGGTAATGTGGTATTAGATTTATTTGAGATTTGCTATTGGTTAATTTGGTTTTTGTTGATTAAGGGACTGAAAGCTGGTTTCAATGCGCTATGCCAAAAATCATGTTACAAACAAGTATGCGTATTATAAGAAATGAGATGCCCTTGTGTTAAGCACATATCTGAGCTCGAGAATGTGTTGAACTATCCTTTGGACTACTAAAATCTAGGACCATCCTAAAACATATTACACATCCTGATATGTTGTAATGCACATAGAAGCGTGTTAGATCCGGCCGGCCCATTAGGGGGGCTCATTTTTAGTGTTTTATGTTATTGGGCGTAATTGGGTAATTGGCTAATTTCAGAAATTGTATTAGAGGGAGGGGTGCTAGCCGGCCCTAATCATGCTTGATTATTGATCATTGTGTGAGAAATTCCTAGGGAGAGTGCGTACGTCCTCTATAACGGCGTCTTGGGAGGGTGGTTGCCCCTTATAATTGTAACCAAAGTTATCTGTTAATTCCTATTTTTATCAATAAAGTTCAGATTTGCTTCCGGATTTATCATTTTAGTATCAGAGCATCGATCCATGGCGGCGTCGACGATGGCCAAAGATAGAAGTGAAGCTGTGGAGGAAAAGATTAATGGGGAGATCGAAGGTGCGAAGAAAACCCTAACGGAGCATGGCGAATCGATTGCAAAGTTGACGGCTTCCGTCGAACGGATCACGGCTAAACAAGACAAACAGGACGAAGCCCTCACGCAAATCATCTTCCAACTTTCGATTCTCACCGGGAAGGGTGGAAACGACGGCACGAACCCTAGTTCGTCGAAAAAGGCTCCACATTTGGAGAAGAGAAGGAAAAGATGGAGACTTTCGATGAAGTGTTGCTTTCCGATGCCGATAAATACTTCAAAGATAAGGAGGAAGAGGCATGGAGGAACGAGGAGGTCGTGGGACCTCGCCAAGGCATCAAAACAGGTCGGTCGAACCCCCAGATGCATCCCAGGGGTTGGTCGACCCCTATCGGGGGCAGGGGCCACCACCCTGCCCCGGAGGCCAGTCGGCAGGGCCGGTCGAACCCTGTCGGCCATCGGTAGGGTCCCGCCTGGCCCACCGGAAGGCCCGCCGGGCCTTTGGCAGTCCCGACAGGACCTGACGGGGGTTCGGCAGGTTGCGACGACCCCCAATAGCCGCCATGGGGCTATGCCGAGCAGTCCTGCCACCCAACAGCTCCTTTCGGGTTACCGCAGAATCGTCAGGGGTACAAAGAGCATTTTCAGGGGCCCCACGAGTTTCCTGGACATACGCAGGGGAAGTTTACCACTACAGTGACGAAGGAGGAGGGAATCACGTTGACGACGTTGGATGTGCCTACAGAGGAGACTTTGGAGCTGGTGAGGGTTGGGAAGATTACAGAGGGACACGGAGGAGGTCCACGAGGGGACTATGTAGATCGTGGTAGGGGGTCACAGGGAGGATATGCTACACATAATGAGAGGTGGTAACATTATCACCAGCACCGACGTGCAGATGGTAGGCCAAACCAGGGGTCTTTTGGGGGGTGATGGCAGAGTAAGAAAATTGAAAATGCCAGTGTTCGAGGGGGAGGACATTCATGCATGGATTTTCAGGGCAGAGAGGTACTTCATGTTGTATCACATGACGGAGGCACAGAAGTTGGAGGCGGTGGCCATATGTATGAAGGGAAGAGCCATAGGATGGTATCAGTGGAAGGAGAAGCGACACCATTTCCGCAGTTGGGAGGAGCTTAAGAATATCATTTTGGAGAGGGTTTGGGATCTCTACCTGGGAAACCTTCACGAGAAGTTATTTGCACTCAGGCAGGACGTATCAGTGAGCGAGTACATCAAGAAGTTTGAGACCTAGAGTGCATGTGGTCACTGACGAGTCACTGGAGGGCACATTCATGAAGGGATTGAAGCCCCAATATTCGCTCTGGGATTCGACCATACAAGCACAAGGGGCTGGCGGAGGTCATGGAGATGGCACAGATGGTCGAGGACCACCAGGCCGAGGAGAGGAGAGCTAGGAGTGGGTATGGTGGGCAGGTTTCGCGTGGATCTTCAGCAGCGACAGGGGGGCTGAAGGCGGCCATAGGGACATATCAGGCGAGTGAGGAGAAGATTGAGGAGAAGAGCAGCACACCACCAGCATTGGGTCAGTTCAGGAGGATGACTGACGCCGAGATGAGGGAGAAGAGACAGAAAGGGCTGTGTTTGAGATGCGATGAAAGGTTCACCCCAGGGAATCATTGTGGGGTGCGCAAGCTGCAAGTGCTGATAGCCGGGGATGATGAGGAGGATGACGTGGAGAATGAAGAGCCCGGAGGGAAGGACGACCACCACTTGGAGTAGAACCGCCTTGGACTTCATGCACCACCTTGAGGACATGGTGGATTTTCAGGGGCGGAGTAATGTTTGATCCGGCCGGCCCATTAGGGGGCTCATTTTTAGTGTTTTATGTTATTAGGGGTATTTGGGTAATTGGCTAATTTCGGAAATGGTATTAGAGGGAGGGGTGCTATCCGGCCCTAATCACGCTTGATTATTGATTATTGTGTGAGAGATTCCTAGGGAGAGTGCGGACATCATCTATCACGGCGTCTTGGGAGGGTGGTTGCCCCTTATAATTGTAGCCAAAGTTATCTTTTAATTCCTGTTTTTATCAATAACGTTCAGATTTACTTCTTGATCAGAGACTTGAAAGCGTCAGAGACTTGAAAGGTTAACGTGAATATAATGTCTGAATAATATGGATCACAATTCAATTTAATTTAATGCTACATTAATATATCTTTCATCCTTCTCATCAAATGATTACGACTGTTGAGGTAACTACACATTTATATGAGATTAGAAATCATTTCACGTTGATCGAAATATTGTTTCCTTGATTGTTTAATGTAACAATAACATACCTCAAACAAAGAATACTAACACGGCACACATGCATATACCTTTATTCTTGATGTATCTACAACATATCTGTATCGCTTATCTTTTGGGCATGCTGTATCCATGTATTTTTGCATTGGGTTATATCCTTGTATCCGTATTGATGCATCATCGTTCATAATTGTACCTTCTCATTGTTATATAATGTACTAGTTACTGTGTTGTAAGTTGCCCCCCAAAATGATTGTTTTGGGACCATATCTGATGCGATTTGAACGTACCAGAGGAGGAGAGCTCGAGGGAGTTGTGGCAAAGCAAGGGGCTGATCGGGACTGCCATGCATTTTAGTAATTTTGGGTTTTAGGTATAGTTTGGTAATTCCCGCAATTTTGAAAAAAATAGGGATTTATATTGGATGACGGCTAGGGTTAGGGCTCTATGTTGATTATTATGAAAGAAACCCTTCTAGGAGTTGATTAGAATCCTAGTCATTAGAGATTTAGGCTTTGATCTCAAATGAAAAGCTAGGAGAGCGGCCTCTCAAAGAGGTCCACTATCTTGTTACATATGTTCCAAATCCAATAAAAATTCCACCTTTCCCCCAAATATTCTATATATAAAAAAAATATCCTATTTTCATCTTTATTTCTCTTGCAGATCACATCAAATTGGTATTAGAGTAAGGTCCCGATGGCGACGACAAGAAAGGTTGTCGCTTTAGAGGAGAACCTCGACACCGAAGTTGAAAGATTGAAGAAATCGATGTAGGAGACAAGATCCGCAATCGGATCCGAAGTGAAGGCATCTGAAACAAGGATGAAGACGATATTGGAAGCCATCATGCAATCAAACCAACAGATCTCGCAACAAGTCGCTGCGTTATTAAAGGCGAAGGATTCTGATTTGAGTAGAGACGATGACATTAACTCAGATCCGACACAAAAGACGCAAGCGTTGGTGAAAGGAAAGGAGAAAGACTAGGAATTTATTGAAGGACTTCCATTTGACGCCGATGAAGTGTCCGAAGATGGAGCGGAGGAACACACGGGAGGCAACGATCATCACAACACCACCAGGGGCTCCGTTGCCCCTGGGAAGCCTTGCCTAGGGTTGTCGACCCTCGGCAGGGCCGCCTGGGTCCTCGCCGACCCCCGGTAGGGCCGCCAGGGGATCTGCAACCCCCAGGCGGTCTTTCGAGGCCCGACAAGCAGTGGAGAGACCCCTATGGTCTAGTGCTAACCTGGAGGACTTTCAGGGTCCACATGATCCCTGGATTGCTGCAAATAGACGTCGACGACCAATTCAGGACTACAAGGAGTTTGACAGATATCGTGATGATGTTTTGGAGTATGCAGAGGTTGGAGGAGGATCCGATTGGAGAGAGGACGATTGGGAAGGCGTTGAGGCAGCCGAGAGTGGATGATTTGGAGATTTTGAGGCATCACGGGACCCGTACCAGCAGCTACACTATGGTCATGTTCGGGAGAGAGAAGAGCAGGGGCTTTTCAACACTGATAGCCGGGTCAGAAAATTAAAATTGTCGATATTTGAAAGAGAAGACCCATATGGATGGATCTATATGGCGGAGAGGTACGTTGAGGTGACACACCTTATTGAAGCGGAGAAACTGAGGGTGGTTGGGATATGTTTGGAGGGATAAGGCGTGTCTTGGCATCAAAAGAGAGAGCAGTGACAGTGACAGACCGTGCGCTTGTGGGAGGAATATAATGATTGCATGCTACAGAGATTTCAGGACACTGAAGGGAAGACCTTCATTAGCAGCTCTTTAAAAGCGTCGTCAGGAGGGATCCGGTCCAGCCAAGAGAAGAACATCGAGCTTCCACCAGACAACAGGCTCAAGCGTCTCATAGAGGCAGAGATCCAGGATAGGCACATTAATGGTTTATGTTTTCGATGCGACGAGAGTTCCGGACCTGTACATCGTTGCCGGGATCGTGCTCTATAGATATTGATCGTCGAGGATGAAGAAGGCAAGGCAGTTGAGGAGGAAGAGTCGGTAGGGGCCGAGCACCTCCATTTAGAGTGGCATGCCTCATGAATTTTACGACATCATCTTGAGGACACAATAGTTCTTTGGGGTGGAGTAATAATGCGACCTGGACGTACTAGAGGAGAAGTCTTAAGGGAGTTGTTGCAAAACAAGGGGATGATTCGGGGGCATTTTAGTAATTTTGGGTTTTTTTTGGACAGTTTGGTAATTTCTGTAATTCTGAAAAAAGGAATTAATATTGGATGCAGATTAAGTAGGGCTCTATGTTGATTATTGTAAAAGAAACCTTTTAGGAGTTGCTTAGAGCCATAGTCCTTAGAGATTTGGGCTTTGATCTCGAATCCAAAGTTAGGAAAGCGACATCTTCTCGAAAAGGTCCACTATCTTGTTACATGTATTTCAAATCCAATAAAAATTTCATCTTTTCCCCAAATATTCTAAACATCCTATTTTTATCTTTATTTCTCTTGTGTATCACATCAAATTAGTATTAATATCTTGATGGCAGTGAGAATAAAGATTGATGCTTTAGAGGAGAAACTCGACGCTGCAGTTGAAGGATTGAAGAAATCGATGGAGGCGATGAGATCAATAGTCGGATCCGAAGAGAAGGCATCAAAAGCGAGGATGAATGCGATATTGGAAGCCATCATGCAATTAAACCAACTGATTTCGTAACAAGTCGTCGCGTTATTAAATACGAAGGATTCAGATTTGAGTAGAGACGAGGGCATCAAACTCAGATCCGACACAAAAGGCACAAACTTCGGTGAAAGGGAAGGAGAAAGACGAGGAATTTTTGAAGGACTTCTATCTGATGCCGAAGTAGTGTCCGAAGATGGAGCAGAGAAACATACGGGAGGCGACGACCACCCATGACCTAGGGGCCCCGTCGCCCTTGGGAAGCCTCGCTCAGGGCTAACAAGGCTCGACAGGGCCGATTAGGGCCTCGCGGTCACCTGGCAACTTGCCAGGGGTTTGTCGACTTTAACGGGCCGCCCGGTGATTCGCGACCCCTGGGTGGCCCTCCGGGGCTCTGGCAACAGTGGAGAGAGCCACGGGTTTGGTGCTAACCTGGAGGACTTTCAGGGGCTCCACGTCCCTTAGATTGATGTAGAGATACGTCGATGACCAGTTTGGGACTACGAGGAATTTGACAGATATGGTGATGATGTTTCGGAGTATGCAAAGGTTGGAGGATTGATTGGGGACATGATGGTTGGGCAGACGTTGAGGAAGCAGAGGATGGACGATTTGGAGACTTTGATGTATCGTGGGGCCTGCACCAGTGGCTATACACTATGGTTAGTTACGGGGGAGAGCAGAGCAGTGGCTTTTCAACACTGATAGCCGGGTCAGAAAATTAAAGATGTTGATATTTGAAGGAAAAGATCCTTATTGGTGGATCTACACGGCGGAGAGGTACTTTGAGATGACACGCATTATTAAAGTGGAAAAACTAATGGCGGTTGGGATATGTTTGGAAGAATTCTTGTCTTGACATCGGTGGATAAAGCAAAAGCAGCTCGTGCGCCCATGTGAGAAATTTAAGAATTGCCTACTACATTGATTTCAGGACACCCATGGGGAGACATTCATGAGCATATCTTTACTCTTAGATAGAAGGGGACAGTCAGGGAGTACATCAGGAAGTTTGAGATGCTATCACACCGTATGCGTGGATTGTCTAAGGAGCCTTGGAGGGAAGTTTCATGAAATATATCAAGACTAACATTCGAATAGAGGTACGCATCCAGAGACCCAGATGGCTACTGGATACAATAGAGCTAGCCCAGATGATAGAGTATCGGCTCAACAGAGAAGCGGCAGGCCAATGTGGACTGGGGTGGATCCACTTTTGGCAGCAAGGTAGCGGTAGGGAAGGCCTTTAGGAGCGATCCCGTCAAGTCAAGAGAAAAACAGCGAGCTTCCATCGGACAGCAGGCACAAGCCTCTTACAGAGGCGGAGTTCCAGGATAGACGCACCAAGTGTTTATGTTTTCAATGCAACGAGAGGTTCGGGCCTGGACATTGTTGCTGAGATCGTGCTTTCCAGATGTTGACCATCGATGAAGAAGAAGGCAAGGCGGTTGAGGAGGAAGACCCGGGAGGGAATGAGCACCTCCATTTAGAGTAGCAAGCCTTATGAATTTCACGACATCGCCTCAAGGACATAATGGTTCTTTGGGGTGGAGTAATGATGCGATTCGGGCATACCAAAGGAGGAGGAGACGGCTCAAGGGAGTTGCGGCAAAGCAAGGGGCTGATCCAGGAACATTTTAGTACTTTTGGATTTTAGGGAAAGTATGGCAATTTTTGTAATTCCGGAAAAATCATGGAGTAATATTCGATGACGGCTAGGGTTAGAGCTATATGTTGATTATTGTGAAAGAAACCTTCTAGGAGTTGATTAAAACTCTAGTCCTTGGAATTTAGGCTTTGACCTCGAATCTAAAGCCGGGAGAGCGGCCTCTTCTCGAAAGAGGTTGATGGAACTCGGGTCTACACCCGGAGGCGGACCAGAGTCCAGGCCGAGCCTTAGCCGCGCGCGCACCCGCACCCCTCTTTTCTTATTATTATTTTAGGGGTATGCTGGCAATTGTGATTGGGAGGGGTTGTCTCTTAAGCGAGGGCTAGCCGTCGCTAATCCCTTATGCTTATTTTGATTATTGTGAGAGAGTTCTTCGAGAGTTCTTCGAGGGATTTTAGGAGAGTGCGGACGTCCTCGCTTATCGGCGTCTTGGGAGGGTAGTTGCCCCTATATTATAGCAAAAAATTATCCTTTTATTTGCTGTTTTAGCAATTTAATTTCAGATTTGCCTTGAAACTTATCAATTTGGTATCAGAGCACGTGACGATACATTGCGGCTTCAACAAGATCAAAGGACAAAATCGATACTTTGGAAGAGAAATTTAATGGTGAGATCGAAGGGGTTAAGAGATCGTTGATGGGAAACGAAGAAGCACTAACGAATTTGACGGCCTCCATCAAGCAAATAACGACGAATCAAGCGAAGCACGAGGAGCAATTTGCGCAATTGATCTTCCAATTGGCGGCGAACAATAAAGGGGATGGGAACCCTAAATCAGCGGGGAAGGCGCCGCCTTTAGGTAAGGGGAAGGAAAAAATTGAGATTTTTGATCGGAAAACGTCTACGTGGACGAGGAATTCGTCGAGGATGGAGAAGGGGAGTAATGGAAGGTCGATTACCGCAAGGAAGTGCAACGGAAGGCCGTAGAAGCGCGGAAGGGGGGCGGCGGCCCTAGCCAGCCCCCATGGGATGCGGCCAGGAGCGGGGGGGGGGGGGGGGACTATTCCCGGGCCCCGCCACCTCGCAGGACCACTGCCGGGCTGGTGGTGGCCTCCTCTGGGTTCGCCCAGGGCGGCGAAGGCCCCAGGGGGACCGGCGACCCCCCCGACCATCGGGGAGGCCGCTGGGGCCCCCGGGAGCAGTAGGCGGGGCCGACGGCCATGCCCCAGGGAGGCCGTGGCCCCATGGGCTACAGAGGGCCAGGGGGAGGTGTTTTCGAGACCCTGGGAGGTGATTTTCAGTAGTTACATGACGACCAACCCCATCGGGAGGTGTCGGCGCGCGATTTCGAGGAGGAATTTGACCCATGGAAATTCTAGGAGTGACTACAGCGAGGAGTATCAGGACCCTCCCGACCCTCGATTTGGCGACGGCAGGTGGCCGCCTCCACCACACCACCAGGAGGGACGAACCGTAGGCGTGGGAAGAGGTTACTGAGACTTCCAGGAGAGGCCAGAGGGCAGGTTTGGAGGCGACGAAGGGTGGATACGACGACCGAGGAGGAGGCACCCATGGGAGTTACGAGCGATATCATGAGAGATGACATCACTACCACCAGCCTAGACATGGTGGAGGACCAAGGTTGTAAAAAACGCTAGGCGCTAGGCGTTCGGATTGGTAGCGCCTAACGCCCAGAGCATTAATCGGGGATTAATCGGGGATTAATCGGCCTAGGCGGATTTGCATTTTTAATTATTTTAATTATTTTTATATAATATATTTATGTTTATATATAAATATATATATTATTTAAAATACATCAAATATTTAATACATACTAAATCAAATCCAGTTTACCTACTTTATAGTATTTGTGTGCAACAAAATAAAATTTAAAAGATACTCTTGTGCAATTAAGCCATTTACCAAAAACGCCCAGGAACCGCCTAGGAACCGCCCAGAGCGCTCAGACACCGCCCAGAACGCTTAGGCGGCCGATTAATCCCAAAAACGCTCAGATTGACCGCCCAGGCCATACTCGGAGCGTTTACTGGCCGCCTAGCGCCTAGGCGGCCGCCCAGGCCGATTTTTAGAACATAGTGGAGGACACGGGGACCAGCGGGGATTCAATATGGACCGACTAAGGAAGTTGAAGATGCATATATTCGATGGGGCAGACCTGGTCTCGTAGATCTACAGAGCGGGGAGATTCTTTAGTCTCCCGCATGAGTGAGGAGTATAGAAGCTGGAGGCAGTGGGCATCTGCTTAGATGGAAAGGCCCTTGCGTGGTTTCAGTGGAAGGACGCGAGGCGCCTCTTTCGCTCGTGGGAGGAGATCAGGGACCAGATGGTGGAGAGGTTCAGAGACCCCCACTTGGGGAACGTGCGGGAGTAGCTGTTTTCACTCAGACATGAGGGCACGGTGAGAGACTACCTAGAGAGGTTTGATGCCCTTTCAGGACAGGTGCACGGGGTGACCGACGAGACGATGGAGAGCACCTTCATGAAGGGGTTGAAGGCCACTATACGAGCAACGGTACGCATGCAGAAGCCTCAGAGTCTGATGGAGGTCATGAAGTACACTCAGATGGCAGAGGACTATCAGTTGGAGGATAGGAAGGCCAGTGGTGGATGGAGTGGATCGGCGAGCCGTAGCCAGCCAGTGACAGGTGGACAGCAGAGAGCCACTACGGGAGCGGATTCGGCTGCCAGGGAGATGACTGGAGAGAGGAGTAGTGCACCGCAGGCTGGGGGCAGTTCAGGCGCATGACGGATGCGGAGATGAGGAAGAAGCGGTAGAAGGGCTTGTTTTAGATGTGATGAGCGATTCACGCCGGGTCACAGATGTGCAGGGCGCAAGCTCCAGGTGCTGCTACTTGAGGACGATGATGACGATGATGACGTCGAGGATGAGACAGCTGAGGCAGAGGAGCCTGAGGGCCATCAGTTAGACGTGGCGGAGGTGTCCCTTAACTCCGTGGTAGGGTTCACATTGAACCATACCATGAAGCTGAGGTGAGAGATTGGCGACCAGGAGGTGATCGTGCTCATTGACAGTGGGGCGACCCCAACTTTATTTCCAGGAGTGGTGGCCCAGTAGGGGCTCCAGCTGACCGATTATGACAGTTTTCGTGTTATGATGGGGACGTGGAAGGAGGGTAGTCGGAGAGTTTGCAGAGGGCTGGTACTGACCATACATGACATACATGTGACCACAGATTTTTTACCAGCTAGACATGTGGAGCACCGACATCATCTTGGGCATGACGTGGTTACAGACGTTGGGGGAAATGACATTGAATTGGAAGCTGCTACGAATGGAGTTTCAGAAAGATGGAAGAGCAGTTACACTACAGGGGGACCCCAGCTTATGCAGAGTTTTAGTCTCTTTGAAGACCATGGTGAGGACCATTCAGACTGAGGGAGGAGGATACCTGGTGGAGCTGTACTCGTTGACGGGGGAGGGAGGCGCTGAGGCCAGTGATGAGCAGCACATTACAGGAGATGTGCAACAGCTGATGGAGCAATTTGAGGAGATCTTTCCGGAGCCTCGGGGTCTCCCACCACGGAGGGACGACGAGCACGCCATAGTACTGCGAGAGGGCGTGTCCCCCATTAGTGCCAGGCCCTACCGATACCCCCCAGCATCAGAAGGATGAGATTGAGAGGATGGTGGCAGAGATGGTATAGGCGGAGTGATTCAGCCTAGTGTAAGCTCATTCTCCAGTCCAGTGCTGTTAGCGAAGAAAAAGGATGAGAGTTGGCGCTTTTGCGTAGACTATATGGCGTTGAACAAGGAGACAATGCCAGACAAATTTCTCATACTGGTAATAGATGAGCTCCTTGATGAGTTACATGTGACAGCCCTGTTCAGCAAGATAGATCTCAAGTCGGGCTACCATCAGATCAGGATGCGACGGGAGGATGTGCCTAAGACGGCGTTCAGGACGCATGAGGGCCACTACGAGTTTCTAGTCATGCCGTTCGACCCGACGAATGCACCAGCCACATTTCAGGCCCTTATGAATAATGTATTCCGTCCTTACCTGAGGCGATTCGTACTCGTTTTCTTCGATGACATTTTGGTGTACAATCGTACCTTGGAGGAGCACTTGGACCACCTGCAGGTCGTGTTTCAGGAGCTGCAGTACCATCAGCTGTTTGCGAACAGGAAGAAGTGTTTATTCGGACAGCCACAAGTGGAGTATTCGGGACATGTGGTGGCAGCAAAAGGGGTTGCAGCAGATAGATCGAAGATAGCGACGATGCTAGACTCGCCGCGCCCCACCACACTCAGAGGGTTACGGGGTTTCCTGGGGTTGACGTGTTACTACCGCAGATTTGTGGAGGGGTATGTGACGATCGCCTGGTCACTGACCGAGCTATTGAAGAAGGACCAGTTCCATTGGGGGAGGAGGCGACGACGACATTTGAGGCCTTGAAGAGGGCCATGACCACCGTGCCGGTTTTGGCATTGCCAGACTTTTACAGGCCCCTTGTGGTAGAGGCAGATGCATCGGGACATGGGCTGGGAGCAGTATTGATGCAGAAGCAGCGTCCCATTGCGTATTTCAATCCGGTGTTGACTGCTAGAGCCCGACCGCGGTCGGTCTACGAGAGGGAGCTAATGGCCACAGTCTTGTCGATTCAGAAGTGGAGGCCGCACTTGCTGGGACGGAGTTTTCTGGTGCGCACAGATCAGCGGAGCCTCAAGTACCTATTAGAGTAGAGGATGGTAGCGGAGGAGCATCAGAAATGGCTGCGGAAGTTGATGAGGTACAGGTTCGAGATTGAGTACCGCACAGGGCTGGAGAACAAGGCGGCTGACGCACTTTCACGACGAGAGGAGGAGGCAGAGTTGGCCAGCGCTAGCAGTTTCCGTGCTTTAGGACTGGGAGCCACTACAGCAGAAGGTTGAGCAGGATCAGGAGTTGGCAGACATATGTGAGGCTCTATTGCAGGGATCGTCTAAGTATCCGGGGTATTCTCTTCAGAATGGACAACTACTATATTGGGAGAGACTGGTTCTGCTGAGGACTTCGACATATATACCGGCCATATTCCAGGAGTTCCACAACATCGCCATATGATGACATTCTTGGTCCTCAAGACCTATCAGAGGCTGGCGAGGGAGGTCTACTGGAAGGGGATGAAGAAGGAGGTGGTGAAGAGGGTTGCAGAGTGACGTATATGATGCGATCATTACGTACGAGAGGAGGCCGAAGGAGTAATTGCTATGCGCACCGACTGTTTGGGCGAAGTTTCTTTATGCACAATAAGTTTTGCTAGTTTTGCTGTATGCACCACACCTAAACATTATATAAGTGAGAGCGTGATCTAGGGTTAGGTTATGCTTGAATCGTGAAGAACTTCTTAGGCATCTCGTGAAGGAGATTTAGGCTTTTATTCCGTTCAGTTAAAAGCTAGGAGATATGGTTCGTCTCGAAAAGAGCCCAGGTTATCATTGTTCTTCGCTATTCTCTTATATAAAAATTCCACATTTTCATATTTTTTCCACTTTTAAATCTAAATTTATTGATCGATCCTCAAGATCGTATCAAATTGGTATCAGAGCGGTGAGATCCAATAGCTACGAGCACGAGATCGAAGACGGATGTCGTGGATGAGAAGGTTCAAGGGCTTCGAGAAGAATTCAACCGGAAGATCGAGGGGTTGAAGAAAACCCTAGGAGATTCAATCAAAGATCACGCACATTCACAAGAAGACATCCTAATAGAACTTAGGGCCATGAGGAGGGAAGCCGCACAGACGGGACGTGATCTCTAAGGATTGAAGGAAGCTACTTCAGATCTGAAATTTTTGAGAGAGGCCACGACGGCAATTCCGGCGATGATGAAGATGTTACAAACCCTAACGGACGATTAAGAGGAGAGCGATGCCTCAGATCTTTCATCACCAGATATGAAATTCTCAGATCTAGATCTGAAAGTCTCATATCCAGATCTGAAATCTTTAGATCCAAATCTTCAAGTCTCAGATATAGATCTGAAACTCTCAGATCTAGATCTTCAAGTTTTCAGATCTGAATCAGATCTGAATCTTTCAGATCTGGATTTCTTCAGAACGGCAGTGAAAGCGGTGAAGATCATTTTCATCCTTTTGATCCGGAAGGAGACTTGCGCGCACTTGGAGTAGGGCCACCGCAGACTTCATGCACCACATTGAGGACAAGGTGGCTCTTTTAGGGGTGGAGTGATGATGCGATCATTACATACGAGAGGAGGCCGAAGGAGTAATTGCTATGTGCACCGACTGTTTGGGCGAAGTTTCTTTATGCACAATAAGTTTTGCTGTACGCACCGCGCCTAAACATTATATAAGTGAGGGCGTGAGCTAGTGTTAGGTTATGCTTGAATTGTGAAGAACTTCTTAGGCATCTCGTGAAGGAGATTTAGGCTTTTATTCCGTTCAGTTAAAAGCTAGGAGATAGGGTTCGTTTTGAAAAGAGCCCAAGTTATCATTGTTCTTCGCTATTCTCTTATATAAAAATTCCACATTTTCATATTTTTTCCACTTTTAAATCTGAATTTATTGATCGATCTTCAAGGTCGATCAAATAATGATGCGATCATTACGTACGAGAGGATGCCGACGGAGTAATTGCTATGTGCACCGACTGTTTTGGAGGAAGTTTCTTTATGCACAATAAGTTTTGCTGGTTTTGCTGTACGCACCACGCCTAAACATTATATAAGTGAGGGCGTGGGCTAGGGTTAGGATATGCTTATTTGTGAAGAACAACTATGTATCAATTATGAAGGTGCTTAGGCTTTGGTCCGTTCATCCAAAGCTAGGAGATAGGGTTTTGTCTCGAAAGAGGCCCAATTTATCTTTTGTTCTTCATTATAAATCTTATAAAAATTCCTCTTTTTCATATTTTTCCACCTTTAAACGCTGATTTGATTATACGATCATC